>SOPF01022865.1:0-17491 GCA_012979155.1 Hypericum perforatum
CCCAAATTCTATCAACCTTGAACTCCAATTCAATTGGGTTCGTGACAGTTTAATCTTGCGTGGAACTGAGTGGCCTTCACGTGTCGTTGGCGATCGTTCTCTCCAACCATCGGCTTCACCGGTGCAGGAATCGTGGGGAATTTGGGGAGAACCGTATCAATAAGGGAATTAGGGTTCATCCCTGATTTGGGGATTTTTGGGCTAAAGTACAAATCCGTCCCAAAATTTATTCGCGTTTGAAAATAAGGACATGCTTCTCTGAGCGCGCGCACACCACTATTATTACAGTTAATTGTGACGGTTTAAAAAGATGATGTAACTTTTGGTTTTAATGTTATTTTAATAATTGGAGATGCATTTTTTTTATGAAAGTTAACAAAATAGTAGATTGTGTAAACAAAATTTATTATAGTAAAAGTCAAATCAATAAACTGGGTTAAACAATAGATATAAAACGTCCCATCCTCCCTCAAATCATAAGCTACATTATATAGCACTTGGTCGATTCATAGATGGTTCGCAAGTGAAGTTTGTATGGAGCTCTTCTACGTATTAGTAAGTCTGATAGTGACCAGGATGATCAATTGACACAACAAGGAACAACATATAACCTCATCTTAGACTTTGGTCATAATAATATATTCCATTCTTGCCACTGATCTTGAAGATTTTCCAGATGCAATAAAGTGAAAACTGAGGCTATAATAATAATGGCTTACAAATTTTCTCCAGTTGTATAATTTAATATTTCGGGGTCAAACTTGTAGTAATGAATAACAAGGTATATAAATTACTAGACAAGACAAAAAAGTACCAATGCTACAATTATTGTTCCTCAAATCTTTCTACAAACAAGTCAAACAGGACCAACCAATGGTAACTGTTTGTGACAGGACAAATCTAAAGTCAACTGGGCTTAATCTTCATCTTGTCTTGTTTCACGAACTTTATATCGAGCACTTGGTGGGCAAGGCTGTAGACGACCAGTCGTCCAAATGAGAGCGGAGGATTAAAGAGAAGAAGACACGTGTCAGCGTTTTAATGGATAATACAAGAGCGGGAAAAGGGAAAGTTGTTAGTCAGTTAGAGCCAACGGCTTGGGCGGGAAAATTGTAAAAATTACACATAAATACCTACAAACTCTGTATTCAAGTCTTTAGTCCAGTTTTACATCAATAAACTTCTACTTCTCTCTACACTCTCTCTCTCTCTCTTCTCTCTCTTCTTCTTCCCTCTCAATTCTTTCATCTTCTTGAGATCAGAATCTTGATTCTGACAAATTGGTATCAGAGCGAAATGGATACAAGATGGAAATCCATGGAAGATCAGTTCCGGAAACTCGAGGAAAGGTTTACTTCTATGGAGTCTAGGGTGGAAAAGAACGAACAGGAAACACGAGATCGTTTTGACTCATTAACGGGCCGTTTCGACTTGATGGCGAGTTTGCATGACAAGATGTTCGATTGGCTTCAGAGGATTGTTGGTGAACGAGGAATCTTGGGTCCTGCTCCAGCAGCTCCAGTACCTTCACCAGTGATGATCGAGGAGTCCGTGGAAGCAACATCAGAACCGGCAACTCAAACATGGAATAATAGGAAGGATAACGCGCCAAACCCAAGGTTAGACTTCCCCTCTTTCATACCTTTGAACCCTAGGGTTGGTTAAGGAAGTGCGAAAAAATTTTCACGGTGTATAAGGTAGAAGAAGGCAAGAAAGTGGAAATAGCGGTTATATACTTGGATGAGATCGCAGAAATATGGTTGACAGTTGGGTTATACAAGTTAAAGAGGTTAACTGGAAATAATTCGGAGAAGCCTTGTGTAAAAGATTTGGAATGCGTTCACCAGGAGGAATTGTAGAGGAATTTAACCACCTTAAGCAGTCTGGTACAGTGGAGGAGTATGTGAGAAGTTTTGAAGAGTTAAAAGGGTTGATGATAAGAGAGAATTCTTGTTTGTCGGAGTCGTACTTTACACATTCATTTGTTGGAGGGTTGTCGGATCAGATCAAGCCATTGGTAAGGACACAAACCCCTCTCACATTGAGTGATGCCATAGAGAAGGCGCAGTTACACGATGTAGCTTTGAAGGCATCTCAACAAAGCTTGGTCAGAAGAGGACAATCCTTTCATAATGGGTCCAATCATAGGTTAGGTACAGGCAATTTATCAAACAGTTGGAGTGCTGCAACTGGGAAATAGTCTGTTGATCAAATGGGAAAGAAGAAAGAACCTTTTTATTTCACATGTGGAGAAACTCCATGGGTAAAAGGGCATGTGTGCAAGAATAAAAAAGGTGCTGTACACGTAATGGAGGATGATCAGTTTGAAGGAGTATTGCAGGAAGAATAGTTAGAGCAAGATGATGAAGGGTTAGTTGAATTGTCAATGCATGCTATTAATGGGAGTATTGGTAGTGGTATACTGAAGTTGAGAGGTCATGTCAGAAACAAACCAATTCTAATTCTTTTGGACACTGGTAGCATAGCTACCTTCATAAACTCTAAGTTGGTGGAAGAGCTTCATTTGGATGTGTTGACAACAACTGGTATGACCATTTCATTGGTTGATGGATCTAGAGTGGCTTGCAATAGAGTGTGTGCTGGTTTGAATTGGGAAATGAGTGAAAGTTCATTCACTTTTGATTGCAGAATTTTGGAACTAGGAACATATGATCTTGTGCTTGGTACTGATTGGATGCAAGGTTGTAATCCTGTTTTGTTTGATTTTGTTCGAGCTGAAGCCACCATCCAAAACAAGGGACATCAGATTATGTTGAAAGGTTATAGGAGCAAAGAGAAAGGTGAAGAACTGAGTTGTATGACATCTGTTTTATTATCTCAGGGCTTGTATAAACAACATGTGGAAGAGCTGTTACTACTATCTTGGTTGGATGAATCTTATGCTGTTGAAGGGACTGAAGTTCAATTTGCAGAAGAGATGGGAGCAGAGTTTGGTTTTGAGTTTTAATCCAAATTGAAGAAGTTACTTCATTCTTATTTGATCTTTTTTCAAGAGCCGACTTCTCTGCCACCACCACGAAGTCATGATCATGGAATACCACTGCAACCAGGGATATCAGCTATTTCAATCAGGCCTTATAGATATCCCCATTTTCAAAAGGAGGAGATTGAAAAACAGGTTGAAGGGTTATTGAAATCTGGGTTTGTGAAGGAGAGTGAGAGTCCTTTTGCATCTCCTGTTTTGTTAGTGAAAAAGAAGGATGGAAGTTGGCGTATGTGTGTCGACTATAGGTAACTCAATCAGAGGACCATCAAAAATAAGTATCTAATTCCGATTATCGATGATCTTCTCGATGAATTGATTGGAGCTCGTGTGTTCTCTAAGTTGGATCTTCATGCAGGCTACCATCAGATTAAGATGAAGGAGGAGGATGTACCAAAGACTGCTTTTCGAATACACCATGGACACTTTGAATTCAGAGTAATGCCATTCAGGTTAACTAATGCACCAGCAACATTCCAGGCTGTGATGAATAAGACATTGGCTCCATTCATCCGCAAGTTTGTGTTAGTGTTCTTTGATGACATTCTTGTTTACAGCAAAGATATTGATAGTCACATTTCACACTTGCAGCAGGTTCTTGAGACTTTGAAGGAGGAGAAGTTCTTTCTAAAACTATCCAAGTGTGACTTTGGTATGGCATCTGTAGACTATTTGGGTCATGTCATCTCTGGCCTTGGTGTTAGCACTGACCCAAAGAAAGTCTCAGCAATCAAGGATTGGCCCGTGCCTACCAATGTACGTGATCTCAGAGGTTTTTTGGGTTTGACTGGTTACTACTGCAAGTTTGTCAAAGGATATGCAGAGGTGACTCAACCATTATTCAATCTATTAAGAAAGGATGGATTCATATGGATAGAGCAAGCCACTACAGCCTTTCTTGCACTCAAGGACAGAATGACTTCAACGCCTGTGTTAGCTTATCCAGATTTCAGCAGCAGCTTTGTGGTCGAGACTGATGCATTAGATTTGGGGTTGGGAGCAGTTTTATCACAACAAGATAAACCCATTGCCTTCCTGAGTCAATCATTAGGTCCGAGAAATGCTGGTTTACCTGTCTATGAGAAAGAACTCTTAGCTTTACTTGCTGCTGTTTCTAAATGGAGGCACTATTTGGAAGGAAAAACTTTTGTCATCAAAACAGATCATCAAAGTTTGAAATACTTGTTGGAGCAGAAAGTTCACACAAATTTGCAGAAGAAAGGAGTGTCTAGGTTGATGGTTTGGACTTTGTTATTGAATACAAGAAAGGTGTGGAAAATAAGGTTGCTGATGCATTGTCGAGGGTGCCAGATCATGAGCTGTCTGCAATTTTTTCTCCTGTGCCAAGTTGGTTGCATGATGTTACTTCCAGTTATGAGGGTGATGAAGTGCTGCAGCCCTTGTTACAATCTCTACTACTGCAACCTCTTTCTCAGCCCCCTTATCAATTGAGACAAGGTATCCTTCGCTACAAGAACCGTATCTGCATAGGTTCTACTAGTTCTCTGTGAGTTGACATCTTTAATTAGTTGCATACTTCGGCTATTGGTGGCCATTCTGGTGTTAATGTTACCTATAGACGACTCAAGCGACACTTTTATTGGAAAGGGATGAAGTCATATATTAAAAATTGGGTCAGTGGTTGTGATGTGTGCCAACGATGCAAATCAGAGAATGTAGCTTTACCTGGTTTGCTGCAACCCTTGCCAATTCCTGCAGGAGCTTGGAAGAGTGTATCTATAGATTTTATTGAAGGCCTACCTAGATCAAACGGAAAGGACACAATTCTGGTGGTTGTGGATCGTTTCTCCAAGTACGCGCACTTCATTCCACTCACTCATCCTTTTACTGTCCTGCAAGTGAGTCATGCTCTCTTTGATCAAGTCTGCAAATTACATGGTCTACCTGAGGAGATTATATCGGATCGTGATCGTATTTTTACCAGCAATGTGTGGAAGGCTCTTTTCGAGCAATGGGGGGTTACACTTCACTTCAATTCAGCTTACCATCCTCAAACAGATGGGCAAACTGAGAGAGTGAACCAGTGTCTAGAAAATTATTTGAGAAGCATGTGTTTTTCCAGACCTTCATCATGGTTGCAGTGGCTAACTCTCGCGGAATTTTGGTACAACTCTTGTTTTCACACATCTCTTCAGTGTTCTCCGTTTGAGATTTTGTATGATTATGCTCCACCTCTAATTTCTGGTCTTAGAGAAGAACAACCATCTGTAGCTTCAGTGGCTGAACTGGCTACTCGACAAGCACAAGTGGTTCAAAATCTGAAGGATAATCTGATCAAGGCACAGAGTAGAATGAAAACGTTTGCTGATAGGAGAAGATCAGAAAGACAGCTTCAGGTCGGTGATTTAGTATACCTGAAACTACAACCCTATAGACAGATTTTTGTAGCAGTAAGAAGAAATCTCAAACTCTCACCTAAGTATTTTGGACCATATGAAGTGATAGAAAAGATTGGTTCTGCAGCCTGTAGACTCTTACTTCCCAATGAATGCTTGATTCACCCAATTTTTCACGTGTCCATGCTGAAGAAGAAGATTGGAAATGATGTCACTGTGGTGAGCACACCACCCTTAACCACCAATGATGGACAGCTCAAGTTAGCTCCAGAGGCTGTTCTTCAGAGAAGAGTTGTAAAAAGAGACAATGTAGCAGTGGTGCAGGTTCTTATCAAATGGGCTAATCTGGATATGGAAGAATCTACGTGGGAGGACTACCATGCTATAGTGTCGCAATTTCCGGAGGTGAGAGAGTTAAATCAAAGCTGCTTAATCCTTGAGGACAAGGAAGCTTTGAAGGAGACGGGTTTATCACGAACTTTATATCGAGCACTTGGTGGGCAAGGCTGTAGACAACCAGTCGTCCAAATGAGAGCGGAAGATTAAAGAGAAGAAGACACGTGTCAGCGTTTTAATGGATAATACAAGAGCGGAAAAAGGGAAAGTTGTTAGTCGGTTAGAGCCAACGGCTTGGGCGGGAAAATTGTAAAAATTATACATAAATACCTACAAACTCTGTATTCAAGTCTTTAGTCCAGTTTTTCATCAATAAACTTCTACTTCTCTCTACACTCTCTCTCTCTCTCTATCTCTTCTCTCTCTTCCTCTTCCCTCTCAATTCTTTCATCTTCTTGAGATCAGAATCTTGATTCTGACATCTTGTCCCTCTTGTTTTTTTTTTCTTGCTTCGTCTTTCTGCACAAACGAAAATACCTACAGACAGAGAAAGAGAGAGATTCACAATAATTCTTAATTGTATCAACCCATATAATTCCTTTATTGGAAGAAAACCAGTAAATTTAGGGATGGATTACCTACCGAATTCACCAATATTCTTATTCTCCATCTTCATCGTCGTGATCCTCTTCCCCTACTTCTTTCCCAATCTCTTCCCCTTCCTCTTTCCCCTTCCTCTTCCCCGATCTCTTTCTCTTTCCCTTTCTCTAGCTAACCGTAGTCTTGCATATTCTTCTTCTTCTTCTTCTCTGAGGTTTGATTAAAGTAAACATTAAATCAAGCAAACAAACAAACAAAAAGGGTCAGATCGTAATCTATATAAGTACAGAACGGACTTAATATTTTAGGTTGGCTATCGAAATTCTAAACTCGACAGGTTTTGAAAGAAACTGTCTTTTGCTTTTAAAACTATTAGAATCATAGCATAGGTAAATTATTTATCGTTATTCTTCCAATAACAATGAGGAGTAGAGCTCGAACCCGGATTTTGATGCGCCTGGTTGTTCACACAAATTCTCAATAACTGAGCTGGCAGGTTTCCATTTGATCATTAAAACATCTTTCAATTGCTTCTTGAGGCTCTTCATCCCAGCTTTCTCGTAGTCATAATGATGGTCTAGTTGTTCCTCGGCCTCTTTCTTCTTTCTTCTTGTTTCTTCAAGTTTCCTCTCAAGTTCTTGCTCTTCTTGCGAAAGTCGATCAACTTCCCCTCGCAGATGCTTGGAAGTATTATCCACAATTTCCTTTGATTTGATCAGAAAATGGGCTTCCCAAACAAGCTTAATCTTATCAAAAAGGAATCTGATATCAACTCCGGCAAGTTCCACCAGCTTTAGCAGCGTCAGCCATTGGAGAACTCTTTCATTTGTGACATCCACCAGCTTTGTCGCGCGCATGTCATGTACAAGAGCACATAATATGAAAACAAAGGGTGAGTATAATTCCTCGCCTTCCGTTAAACATTGGTCAAAAGTTGCACGGATAGTGCTGCTTTTGCTAAGCAACTCTAGATATATTGGAATCAGAGATCGGGGTAGCGCGAAGTCTCCCTTTACCGCAGATCCATCGTGTTGTGAGATAAACTCGGGGGTTGCATCCTCGTACAATGTAAGATGAGTGCATTCCAGCTTGTTAGAGAATTCTTCAAAGGCCTGCTTAGAAAATGTAAACATACTCTTATCGCCCCTTTTTCTTTCAACTTCTACCCCATGGCTTCGGAGCATTTCTGATTCCCACTCTCTGACAACATTCAAATGACTGTACCTCAGGCGAAAAACAGCGTCTATAGGACAGTTGTTTCTTGGACTTGTAGCTCTTGAAACAAGTGCCATGAAAATCAAGCCTTCATCTCTGGTTATCACTCTACTAGCTACATTAGGGAAGGTGGTTCTAAATGTTACTTCTTCGTGTGCCCCCAAGAGTTTTGGCATAACCTAAGAAGAACAGAACAGAAACAAAAATATGAGATATTTATAAGCTGTCAGACATTTATTGACACTTCAGAAGAAAAGGAGAACAAACCTCAGAAGTGATTACATACCTCGGAAATCACACATTCTATCTCACAAATCATTTCACAACCTTCTCCACAACGGTAAACAGGAAGTATCGGTTTTCTCTCTTTCTCGCAAAAATGGCAAGCAAACTTGTCAGTGTAATTATCCTCCACGTAAAAATCTTCCAGTATGAGTGGGTGAACGTGACACCAATGCTTGATCTTGCAAGGCAATGGACCGCATGCCAGATGAAGACTAAATTTGCACTCTGCAATTGCACAGCGAAAAACGATATCGTTTACGCAAGAAGCGGAACAGACCCGGCAAACATCCTGACCCTGCATACTTTCCACAACTGTAAGAGGATGATGGTGACCACCATACAGAATAGTCGGAATACTGGAGACACACTTTTTATCAAGTTGGAAACTACATTCTTTGTTGTTGCATCCATAGACACTAGAGGGGTGAGCACCAGCAGTGATGAAGTCGCCTTGACACAAACTACAGCTTCTGCTTGATTCCGGTAGTTGAAGACTACTTATCAGAGTGAGAGGGTGTTGGCTATGAAGTGGATGCTGCATCTCCAATGGCAACTCGGCACATGCTTTGTGAAAATAATCCTTGCACTCGCTGCAATAATATGCGGATGTTGAAATCTTCCTGGTGCATAAGAGGCAATTAACATCCATTACCAGTGTGTCCACAAGAAACAACGGATGCCAGTGGTGGATGCTTGTGAACGTTCCGTTCTCATTCAGTTTATTCTTGGGAGCTAGGACACATTCCATGCAAAGTTTGAAGCCTGTCTCAATAGAGCGGTAGGTCAAGCCTGAACTGTTCTGTTGTCCGCAAGCCATACACATGTAGGATGAAGTTGATAGAAAAACCAAGGTGCAGAACAAATGATGGTGTTCAATCTTTTGTGGCAAGATTTTCAAACAAGATCTGTGGACGTGGAAATCGCAGCTGCTGCAGAAGTAGGAATCTCGAGAGCAAACAATTCCACAAATTCTGCAGGGAACTGCTGGATTATACATACCCTTGGATGCTCGCAAAGAATGGCAATGGCAAAAGTGCCTTATCCACTTTTTATTGGTTGCGGAACTTTCCATGGATATCTTATAGCACTTGAAGCCCACATAGAAGTCACATTGGTTACAATAGCATGCATGACTGTGGCAGTTTGTGAAACACGAGTTGCAAGTAAAGGTTGGAAGAAGTTTCAGAGTAAGTGAGCAGGGGTGGTAATGAACTTGAGCCAATATAGGGGAGGGAGATACCCTGACAGAGAGAGCTTGTTCCAGAGCACAAGGTACACACCAAGCATCAGGGTTGTATTTGGACGTGACGGAGAAGAAAAAACATTCCCAACCTGGATTATGCTTTTGACAGTTTCTGCATCTGATCCCATGAAATCTGCTCAAAAAGAGAGAGCTAGACCCCAGAGTGATGGTCTGAGGTAAAAGCTCAAGGCAGGGTTTGTGAAGATTAATGTTGCACAGCTTGCAGCCATAGACCAAGCCTGAGACAGGTTCTTCGCAAACCAGGCATCTTAGCCAGTTCTGCTGGAGCCTGTCTGTGTAGTCTTTCTTGGGATCCTTGAAAAGCTGCAGGGGATGGTGATGACTGAAATGAAGAATATGCTTCGCCTGGTCACCACCTTGGACAATTTCTTGGGAGAAGAGCACACACTTGATATGCATCTTGAACTCACATTTCTTACACCCGTAGTGGTAATGATTTCGTTCTGCCAAACATACATTGCACTTAAAGTGTTCAGCGGGCCCAATAGAAAGAAGGCATGGATGACAACGATGTTGAATCTCCAGCGGTATATCCAGGCAAGATTTGTGAATGTGAACTCCACAAGGTTCACATGCAGCATATTCAGTCCAACCGGATATCTCTCTTTCGCATAGACAGCAGGATACACTTGTGGCAAGATCCTTTCCCTCTGCTTCAAAAAGCTTCAGATCATGAGAGTGAGACCAGTGCTTGACCATTTTCCCATTGTCCATGTTGAAGTTGCAGATTCGATCTCCGAGCTTTAGGAAGAGAGGTCAGGCGCTCGCACAGATCTGGAGGACTGAGAACGTGATAGAAATTTGTATAGAGTTAGTTTATGCCAAATCATAAAAGTCTATATTAGATGAAAGTCTTTCAGTTATATCTCTGTTTATTGAACGACTTTTCCTGAACCCTGAACCTATTTCCGCACGATAAATGATTAGCCTCCTCGTTCAATAAAATCCATGTTTGGAAATATGTAAAGAACCACAGAACACTGGTTTCAGAAACCTTACTGCCCCTATCTATGGTAATAACTAACTAAACAATCATAAGAGTAACGAGCTACAGTTTAAACTAAGATTTCATAAACTAAGATTTCAAAGTGGAAAAGGTTAAAAAAACTTTACCTGAAGTCGAACAAGGCATGGACCCGATGCAGAACCGTACTTCAGATTTCCTCTAACAGCTCTTTTTGTTTAGTCTCTGTGAATGATGGATCTACTATTAGACACTACTCATGGATGTGATATTAATCCTGGGAAGTCAAGGATTAGTTTTGCAAGTGTAATTGGATTAGGATTTATAGATTGACTGGAGGATGCATCTATTAGTCATTCCCATGAAATTAGTCTCTTTCTGCAATGAATGCATCTATTAGTCAGTCTCCCATGTATTATTTTATTTAGGGAAAATTAGGCTAAGGTCCCTGTATTTTAGGGATTCAACTGGTTCAGTCCCTACTATTTGAAAACTACTCTTTGGATCTTACTGTACAAAATAACCAAACTTTTTAGTCCCTAAAAATTGATATATTTTTTTTAATGACCATTATACCCTTGGTTCGAAAAATTAACCCAAATCCGAACCCAAAATTAAAAAAACCAAACCAAATCAATTATAATAAAACCTAATCAATTAAAATCAAACCAACCCAATCCAACCAATCCAAATACTAACCCTGACCAGACCAGTACCCTTCTTCTTCTTCCTTCTTCTCCGGCGTCGTTGACTCTAGCCGAAGTCGGTGACAACCCACCAGCTCGGCTCCGGGATGCACGCAAACATAGAGAAGGTGAGCGCGATTACTGCTTCTTGTGTTTCTTAGTCTTGAAATGCTCGTCCCTCACCTTCACATTAGCAAAGTACCGGTTGTACATAAGACAAAACCAACAACAAAAATATATCCCCAGAACCAAAATCGGGCATTCATTCCTTTATAGAAACAACAGAAGATAAACAAATTGACTTATAACTAAATCACTCGCAGTGGACGCAATAGTATTGGCCCATCCTGGGCAAATCCTCGTCGACGGGAAGAGGCCACTTCTCCTCTTCCACCTTCTACAGCTCATCGTATACGGCGTCGTCCCATGGCTGGAGGAGCAAAAGTCCAGGGAATTCAACAGAACTTGGAAACCGAAAAAAATAAAGAAATATTAAATTAGTAATTAGAGAAGAAAAATGATATTTTGATAAGGAACTTGGAGCGGCGGAAGGTCTTGTGAGAGTATCTCCTCTTCTTAACTTTCATGCTCGGGCACTTGCCTCGCATCTTCTTCTTCTTCTTCATCTTCCCTGGAAATTAGGGTTAGGGTTTCAATTTGACAAATTGGGGGGCGCCGAGGCCCGAGGGACAGTGAAGGCGGTGGCCTTAAGTTCTTTTTTCCTTTCGCGGGGACTCGCGTGCTTGTTGACGTAGTTTGCATCCCGGAGCCGAGCTGGTGTGGATTGTCACCGACTTCAGCCAGAGTCAACGACGTCGGAGAAGAAGGAAGAAGAAGAAGTGTACTGGTCTGGTCAGAGTTAGTGTTTGGATCGGTTGGATTGGGTTGGATTGGATTTGGATTAACTTGGTTTGATTTTAATTGGTTTGGTTTGATTATAATTGATTTAGTTTGATTTTTTTGATTTTGGATTTGGGTCTGGGCTAATTTTTCGAACCAAGGGTATAATGGTCATTAGAAAAAATATGTCAATTTTTAGGGACTAAAAAGTTCGGTTATTTTGTATAATATGATTCAAAGAGTAGTTTTTAAACAGGAGGGACTGAACCAGTTGAATCCTCAAAGTACAAGGACCTTAGCCTAATTTTCCCTTTTATTTATCTCAAGGATGTCAGAGAAACGTGTGTGTGTGTGTGTATATATATGTGTGTGTGTATATATGTATATATTAATGTCCAAGTCAAATATTCCTTTGATTTAGTATCAAATATTGATCTAGTTGGGTAAACGGTGCAAGATTCAAGCAAAGTCTAGTTGTTGGAACAACTGTTTTAATCCAATTTTCATTTCAAGTTACTCACTTGTTAATTGTTTAATCAGACTAAAACTTTTGCAGTAGCGAGGAGGGGCGCGGTTGTCTTGATCTTGTCGAGTGGTGTCCTTCCGCAACTTGGGTTTTTAACAGTATCACTGCTGCTCAACCTTCCGTCAGTGGTTCAGGGAGTACATTGACACCTTTGATGGCTACTCTTTCAAGATGAGTGCTTGTGGACGATGTCTGCCAAGATCAACTGAATTCTTGGAGCACTAAGCCAAATGCCACACTGCTTCCTAGGAAGCTGACATCTCGTTATGAGCTGATCATTGGGGCTTGCTCATCATCCTCGGTCAGGTATGCAAAAGCAATCACTATGACCTGACTTCATATAACACTACTCGAGTCGAGGCTTGAAAACCTTTATACAGGACAGAACGATGAGTAAATTGGGTTACAACCAACCATCATCTCTAAAATCATAAGCTACATTCTTGCACTTGATCTATTTATTATTCGTAGATGGTTTTGAAAAATATGTTTCAAAGAAGAAAAAGATTTAAAAGCTATTGTTCACTAGTACATTTTGGTCTCCTTCTTCTTCTTAACCAGCACATCATCTTTATCATCATCATCTTCCCCTTCCTCTTGGATTAAAAGTTCCCCTTCTTCTTCCCCTTTCTGTTCTTCCTCTTCCCCTTTCTGTTCTTGCTCTTTCTAAATATCTCCTCCTCCTTTCATCATCTTCTTCTTCTTTCTCGCTTCTGAGGTTGGATTCAAGTATGTTAAACAAAGCAAGCAAAGAAAAAGTTCAGATCATCATCCAGAGAGAAATGCAGAACGACCCCAATCCCACATTCTAATTTAACCAACTTCGCTAGCAAATGGACTTCAGAATTTTAAACTACATTGGTTTTGCAAAGTAACTGTCTGTCTTTGGCTTTCAAACTTATTACTGAACTCATTTCAGCAATTATAATTATTCTTCTAGAAACAATCGAGTAGAGCTCGAACCTGGAGTTTGATGCATCTGGTCGTTCACACAGATTCTGAATAACTGAGCTAGCGGGTTTCCATTTGATGAATAAAACATCTTTCAATTCCTTCTTGAGGCTCTTCATCCCAGCTTTCTCGTAGTCATAATGACGGTCTAGTTGTTCCAGAGCCTCTTTCTTCTTTCTTCTTGTCTCTTTGAGTTTCCTCTCAAGTTCTTCCTCTTCTTGCGAAATTCGATCAACTTCCCCTCGCAAGTGCTCGGAAGTATTGTCCACAATTGTCTTTGCTTTGATAAGAAAATGGGCCTGCCAAACAAGCTTAATCTTATCAAAAAGGAAGCTGATATCAACTCCGGCTTCTTCCACCAGCTTTAACAGTGTCAGCCACTGGAGAACTCTTTCGTTTGTGACGTCCACCATCTTCGTGTCGCGCATGTTGTGTGTAACAGCGCATAATATGAAAACAAAGGATGAGTAGAATTCCTCGTCTTCCGTCAGACATTGGTTCAAAGTTTCACCAAGAACACTACTTTTGCCAGTCAACTCTCGATATATTGGAATCAGAGATGGAGGTAGCATGAACTCTCCAACTACCGAATGTCCATCATGTTGTGAGATAAAGTTGGGGATTCCATCACTATCCAGTGTAAGATGAGTGCATCCCAACTTGCTCGAGAATTCTTCAAAGGTCTGCTTAGAAAATGTAAACATACTCTTGTCTTCCTCCTCTCTTTCAAGTTCTATCCCATGGCTTTCCAGCATTTCTTCTTTCCAATTACCGACGATCTCATGAGTGTCTCGAGCAAGCCCCAGGGCAAAAAGGGAACTGAGATGACTTAAAACATGTCTTTGACTAATAGGTCTTGAAACAGGTGTCATCTCCATCAACCCTTCACCTCTGTTTATCACCTTACTTCTTACATTTGGGAAGGTAGTTCTCAATTTCACTTCTCCATCGGCCCACAAGAGTTTTGGCATAACCTAAGAAGAACAAGGAAAAAAACATAGGCAATGTCTGGCCAACGCGAATATTCAATCAAAGTGCTGCTGGTTGACACTTCAGAAGCGAAGGCAGAAGCAATCACGTACCTCGGAAATCACGCACTCTATTTCACAAATCATAGGACAACCTTCTTCACAACAATAAACGGGCAGCTTCGGGTTTCTCTGTTGTTCGCAAAAATGGCAAGCAAACTTATCCGTGTAATTATCCTCCACGTAAAAGTCTTCGAGTATGAGCGGGTGAACGTGACACTGGTGCTTGATCTTACAAGGCAGAGGGCCGCATGACAGATGCAGACTAAATTTACACTCCGCAATTGCACAGAGGAAGACAATGTTGTTTACGCAGGAAGCAGAACAGACACGGCAAACATCCTGACCCTGCATACCTTCCACAACTGTAAGAGGATGAGAGTGACCTTCATACTGGATAGACGGGAAACTAGTGGCACACTTTTTATCGAGTTGGAAACGGCATCCTTTTTCGTTGCATCCATAGACACTAGAGGGGTGAGCACCAATGGAGAGGAAGTCGCCTTGACACAAACTACAGCTTCTGCTTGATTCTGGTAGTTGAAGACTACTATTCAGAGTGAGAGGGTGTTGGTTGTGAAGGGGATGGTGGATCTCCAATGGCAACTCTGCACATGTTTTGTGAAAATAATACTTGCATTGGCTGCAATAATAGGCTACTGTTGAAATCTTCCTTGTGCATAAGAGGCAATTAGCATCCCTTTCCAATGTGTCCACCAGTAACAATGGATGCCAGTGGTGGATGCTTGCAAAGGTTCCGTCGTCGGTCAGTTTATTCTTGGGCGTTAGGATACATTCCATGCAGACTTTAAGGCCTGTCTCAATAGAGCGGAAGGTCAAGCCTGAATTGTTCATTTGTCCGCAAACCATACATATGTAAGATGAAGTTGTCAGAAAAACCAAGGTGAAGAACAAGTGGTGGTGTTCAATCATTTGAGGCAAGATTTTCAAACAAGACTTGTGGACGTGGAAGTCACACTTGCTGCAAAAGTAAGAACCTCGAGAGCACCGGATTCCACAAATTTTGCAGGAAGCTGCTGAAATATTTTTCCCATCTTTGGACGCTCGCAGAGAGTGGGAATGGCTAAAGTGCCTTATCCAATGTTTATTTGTCGCGGAACTTTCCATGGATATCTGAGCACACTTTAAGCCCACATAGAAGTCACACTGGTCACAGTAGTAAGCATGAGTGTGGCAGTTAGTGAAACACGCGTTGCAAGTAAAGGTCGGAAAAAGTTTCAGAGTGAGGGAGCAGGGGTGGAAATGAACTTGAGTCAATATAGGAGACGGAGATATCCTGATAGAGAGAACTTCTTCCAGAGCACAAGGTGCACACAGAGTGTCGGGGTTGTATTTGAAAATCTTCGACATGTAACACCATGTCCAATAATGAAAATACTTTCGACATTTTCGGCAAGTGGCATCTTTAAATACGAGAAAAAAGAGAGAGCCAAACCCCACAGAGATGGTCTGAGGTAAAATATCACGGCAGGGTTTATGAAGATAAACATCGCACTCCTTGCAGCCATAGACCAAACCTGAGGCAGGGTTCGCACAAGCTAGGCATTGAAGCTGGCTGTCTCGCAGCCTATCTGTGTTGTCTTTCTTTGGATCCTCGAAAAGCCGTAGGGGATGGTGATGACTGAAATGGAGAATATGCTCTGCCTGGTCATCACCTTTGATAATTTCTTGGGAGGAGATCACACACTTGATATGTATGTTGAACTCACATTTCTTACATTGGTAGAGGTAACCGTAGCTGTCGTCCAAACATGCATTGCACCTAATCCATCCAGCGAGTCCAATCGAAAGAAGGCATGGATGACACCGATGTTGAATCTCCCGCGGTATATCCAGGCAGGATTTGTGAATGTGAACTCGACAAGGTTCACAGGCAGCATATTCAGTCCGACCAGATATTTTTATTTTGCATAGATTGCAGGACTTACTCGTGGCAAGATCCTTCCCCTCTGCTTCAAAAAGCTTCAGATCATGGGAGTGAGACCAGTGCTTGACCATTCTTCCGTTGTCCATGTTGATGTTGCAGTTTTGATCTCCGAGCTATAGGAAGAGAGTGCAGGGTTGAAAGAAAGGCCTGTGAATCTCTTGCAGGCAGCAAGGTGGCTTTCCCCAGTCAGGCGCACAGATCTAGAGGACTGAGAACATGATAGAAATTAGTATAGAGTTTAGGTCAAAACAAAGACTATATTAGGAAGAAGTCTTAAAGTTTTATCATTTATTTCGGCACGATAAATGATTAGCCTCATTGAATAAAATCCATGTTTGGAAATATCAAGCAATCTGGTGAAGAATCATAGAACACTGGCTTCAGATCAGTACCGTCCCTATCTATCTATGGTATTAACTAACAATCAAAAATTATGATGAGTTATAGTTTAAACTATGTTTTGAAGGGAAAAGGTTAACAGTTTTACCTGAAGTCAAAGAAGGCATAGACTGGATGCAGACTATTTCAGATTTCCTCTTAGCAGCTCTTTTGTTTAGCCTCTGGGAATGGTGCATCTAATATTACAGACTCAGGGATGTTATATTAATCGTCGGAAGCCAAAAGAGTAGTTGTGCAGGTGTAATCGATGAACATTTGTAGTTGACTGGAGGATAAATCTATTAGTCAGTCACTCAGTCTCCCATATATTTTTACTCAAGGATAATATATATATATATATATATATGAAGAGAGAGAGAGAGAGAGACATTAATGCCAAGTCAAAGTTGTGTTTGGATTAGTATAAAATGTTATCTGGTCGTGTGAAGGGTGCAAGATCCAAAGAAAGTCCACTTGCTTGGATATTGTTTTTTTTTTCTTACTGGTTTTGTAAACTAATATCACTAATAAAGTTTCACCATACAACAATGGACAAGATATTTGAATAAAGTTTCGCTAATTACGATCCCAGCTTACAGATTGTAGCAATGTTTTAAAACATGACCTGGCAAGTGACTCGAGTTAAAAAAAGAATTGGAGATGAGTAGGAAGGAGTAGGGTTGGAATTTTAGGCATATAATAACGGACACCCCAAAAATATGATTCGTCAAACTCGAGATTAAAAGGTCACTAATAATAATGATTTAAATGTCTCGCCTTCCCAACATTGGTAAAAAGTTGCACTAATCTCTTTTTATTTGGAACTTAACTTGGAATCTGGATCGAGCACCATTTCTTTTAGATATTAAGGTATTCTGACTCTACTAGATCAGGGATGAAGCTTCTAAGGGAAATTCTTTATTTTCTGAGAGAAGTGCAGAATAATGGAGAAGTATCTCTAAGTGTATTGCTGCAAAAATGATAAAGTTGCAGATATTTTCACCGAGACACTTTCAAGAAACAAGTTTGAAGATTTGGTGAAAGCTTTAGGTGTTTGTAAGTTGTTGGAACATGCCATTAATGACCTACAAGGATAGACGGATCTCACA
>SOPF01022867.1:6822-35124 GCA_012979155.1 Hypericum perforatum
AACTCAAATCAATTTTTTTATTCACCTCTTCTTAATTCTCTAATATTGATTACCCTGCATCCCACCATGTTCATTGAACTAAAAACACAATAACCAGCAAATAAAACTCCTCCTAGATTTCAGAAAGCAACATGAGGTTCAAAGTTTGAAGGAAAAAGATTACATATGAAATCTTCAAGACCCATTCGAAACTCTGATATCTGATTTTACTTCTCGTGCCTTCTCCAGCTTATCCATCTTCTCTTTTAACAGTGTCACTCGCTTAGCAATAGAGTCGTTCTCGAATTCGATATCCTGAAATATATATCCACTACTTGATTAATGAATGATACATAAAGAAAGCACACAAAAAGAGAGAGAAAAGAAAAAAATACATCACCTCACTCTTGAAGCCGAGCTGGGCCTCGATCACCTTGAACATCTCAATCTCAGTGCGCTTCATCTGCTCCTCCATGCTTTCTAAAAATTGCAACAAGGGAGATACAGAGGGATACTTTTGTCTCCTGCGGAAGGGGACGGGGACGGGGACGGGGTTGGCCTGAGGGTCGTAAAATGCGTTGGGGTAGCGCAATCGGAATCCAGCTTCTCCGCTATCCGGGTCCTCAGCCGCAGGGAGCTGGTTATCCTGAGCAGTGGTCTGCTTCTCCTCCTCCTCCAGACAAGTGGGTTGGTTCCTAATTGGCATAGGATGAAACACAAGACAGTGTAATGTAAAAACCATAAACCCTTGACATAGGAAACGACAATGTTGAAGATAAAGAAAGTGAGGTGGTCGACACGCCTGGGATATTCATGATTGTGCGAGAGGGAGAGGCGACGGTTCGGTGAAAACCCTAACTTTTTCTGTATGGTGGATATGGATTGGAAACCCTAATTCGGGCGTCTTTTGCTTATATATTGGAAACCCTACACTTTTGAAATCTCTCCTCTCTACATATCTTAGTACTTCAGAATACATTTAGCAATTTGATAATGTATTTTTTTATGTAGTACTTCATAATACATTTAGCGATCTGATTATATATCTTTGTGTTATATAATTTGATGGAAAATTATTTTTCCATTACTAAACGTGGAAGATTATGGACCAAAGATTTAAAATTTTATCGTTGTTCTACAATGAGTTTATTTGTGATATTTAATTCCAAAATTAGGTAATAAAGGGATCGAATTAATTTTCCTAAAGTGGAGTGATTGGTGATTGGTCATTTATTGTCCATTACTAGGAGTAATCCGGCTCTTAATATTCGAACATATTTTTCTCCGAATAATAGTGTGGTACACTGGTACTCTTTCTTTGTGGAATTTTGATGAATAACTTAACGATCTGGATATTGCGAATTTTTATTGTGCAGTATATAATGCAATAACATTCACGTTTAAAAGAATTTCAAGAAACCACGTGGATTAGTGGATAGATAAAACAAAGATGGCATAATTGATTTTAGAAAACTTTATCTCATTTCAAATATCTTATAATTAGTTTTATGGATTTTCCGCTAAGGGATAACAAAACGATATTGAATTGCAAGCTCATGATCAATCATAAAAAAATAGTTTAATATACAACTTCCTTATCTTCAGGTAATGTGGGATAAAACATTAAAACGAGGAGAACATGGTTGAGGGAATAATTAATTTGACGCTATATAACACCCAGCTCAGTTTCGAGTTAATATCCGTGAACTGTTTAAATTCTTCTATGCCGAATCTAAGATATGTATTTGAAAATAACTACAGCTAAGAAAAGGATCATAGTCAATAACTACTGAAACTTGGACATCTTCTTGTGTAACTCGAGTTTCTTTGCAACAAGCTCCATAACAACGTCATCTGTTTCTTTTCTGAATTTAGGATGTTATAACATAACTCGAGCTTTAGTAATATCCAAGTTGAATCTAAATTAGTAGAACCAACCGAAACGGGTGTTGAATGCTCGGTTCCGGTGGTTTCCACCGAAAGAAACTTTGTTTATAGATAGCAATTATTCATTAGTCAGTACGTAATGTTTGAGTTTCCTCTTGGCTTTAGTAAGAAACATTGTACGTACTCAAAGATAAACAAAAGAGTTTACTTTTCTTTGGCTAGTATCTAATAGGACGACCTTTCCCGTAAATCATAGGGTACTTCTAGCTGCTACGCTTCTTTGTTTTTTTTTTCTCTTTTCGTTTTAGGTGATTTTGACTTCGTTTAATTCGGTTGCTCGTATTTTCCGGTGTTTGTTTGGACCCTCAAAAGTATTTTCTGGCAATAATTTGATGCTATAGTCGCTTAGAGTTTGTGGTTTTTTTTTTTTTTTGGCTCAGCTCCCTTTTTCGGCCAATTGTTGAATGGAAGTTTATAGAGACAAGTTTCGATTCGCAATGATGTTTTAGCATGAGAATATGTCTCGTGTCTTGTAGTGATCAGTTTGCGTAAGAACGTTTTCTTGTTGCGTCTTTAATCAATCGTCGATCCATGTGATCCGCTTTGCTAGTCCGCGGTCGTGGCAACTTTGACGTCGCATCAAGTTTTTGCTGCACCGAGAGGAGCATCGATAGAAATAACTCGTGGTCTTTGAGTTTTGATTTCAGCAGTTATTGTCTGTATTCTCTACAAAAAGTAGCTACCGAGTTTAGAAGAACAAACAAGATATTTTATCCCCCACCCCTTTTTTCTTCTCTGACTTGAAAATTGTGGCCTCCTTGTAAATAGTTTCATCCGCCTATCTCCTCCCTTCTCCCCCTTCTCTTTTTTCATCTTCTTCTTTTTTCACCTTTCCTTTAATAGAGAGGCAAACTCCGGCTTCGTCCGGCAATCTCCGGCCACGTCCGGCTAACTCCGGCTTCGTCCAACAATCTCCACCGTCGACCACCGCAATCTCCACCGCAATCTCCACCGCCGACCACAACCCCGACCACCGCTCCAGCCACCGCCCCGACCACAGCCCCGACCACCGCTCCGACCACAGCTCCGACCTCAGCTTCGATCACCGCTCCGACCACCGCTCTGATCGCCGCTACGCCCACTACGCCGACCACCGCTCCGACCACCGCCGACCGAGCCAGCCCATAGCTGTTCGAGTCCGACCACCACTATCCTCCCAAGCTTGTCTTTCAGCTACTGGCCTCGTCTCCAGTTCGCCTAGGGTGCTTGCTTGTGCTCCCTGGGGGGGTTGGTCACCGTCGACCTCCTCCCCGGCTGTCTGTATCTTTTATATTTATTATGCTTTCTCGTTTGTGTTGTTGTATTGTTTGCTGCTCCGAACCACATTTGTTTAGTGGTCTCGTGTTCTGTCAGTTTATTTTTTGTTGCTTTTGCTTGAGTCTTTGTTGCTCTGTTTTGAGATCCGTTCGGATCTCGATGCATGTCCAATGCTTGCGGGTGGAGAACCTTGCCTCGGTCGATTTAAGTCGGCCTTGGCATTCTGCTGAGTTAACGCTCAGTTGTCCTCTCGACTCTGTCATGAGATTTATTTCCGAACTTAGTTTCGGTAGAACCTCGTCTCGATCGATGATATTTATGTCTGTTCGATCGCCCTTCGACTCCATCCTGTGCCACCTTGTACGCGTCGATCCTGTTTCGAGTCTGTTTCGGTATGCTTGTATCCTTTTTGTTTTCGATGTAACTTGACTATTAATATAGGCTCCGCGCAACTTTCCCTAAAAAAATCGAAGAACAAACTTCAGATATGTTTTTTTCCAGGGTAGGCCGATCTAATTGTCTATCAATTCTCTTAGACCAATGGAAAAAAATTATGTGCCGTACAAATTTGTACAGTTTGTACTAAGTTTAAATCCAGATAAATGGTAATTTGTTTATTGAATTGATTAATTTATTTAATAAAATTTAAGAGGTTTGTAGCTTAGTAGTATAAATTGTAAAATCTAAGATTCAAACTTTGTATGGTATAAAAAATTACAAATAAAAATTGGATAATAAAACATTATTTTTTCTATTCATTTTGGAAACGAAGTAAATCCATAAAATATGGGGAAAATGTGTTAAACAATGACCGAGCTAGGTGAGAATTAGTGATAACAGTTATTTTCACTTAATTAAAGATAGCCACCAATTTTTTTTTTCAGCTTAACCCTATTCAAAATTTAATTTGAAGGTGTTAGATTTGCTTATTTTCTATTTAAAAAAAATCAATACAAATAGAAGCTAATTTTCCGCTTCGAGTGCTAGTCATTTTTTATTCAGCCTCCAATCAAGGGGTGAACTTAGATAAGACATCCCTTATAATTTAAACTGATCGTCGGAATAAAAAAGTGAAATAATATATATTCTGTAAATTGTGCTTCGGTGCAGAAAAGAAGCAGATAAAAAGACAACAATCGGGATATCTTTTCTCAAAAGTATGTATGGAATTGTTCATTACGTGTAACGCAATCTATTCTCTAAAAAAAGTGTAATGCAATCTCAGTCGACATTATAGCGAAATATCCATCTTATGTGTGAGACTAAGTCCAGCTAATAATAAACGTTCAATTGCAAGGAGCCACATTTAATGTGAAAATAATATTCACTTTTAATATTCATAATTAACTATTGTCGAACCTATTTATATTCATAAAGATTTCATTCTAGTAGGTTAAGCTCAAAACTTTTGTAGAATCTGGATAATTGTACATCATCTCAAAAAATTTACTAGACGCTTTTATCTATGATCTATTTGGCTATATCTAATAAGTTAAATCTGACCATATTATATGGTCTAGCATTATAGCTGAACCAATCTGGTCACAAATCCCTTTATCCAATTCGTTTCTTTTGCCGCCCATATTGACTACTTTCAGTGGACCATTAAGGCCTCCCCATCTCGTGGGTC
The DNA here is from genome assembly GCA_012979155.1 of Hypericum perforatum. Classification (NCBI taxonomy): domain Eukaryota; kingdom Viridiplantae; phylum Streptophyta; class Magnoliopsida; order Malpighiales; family Hypericaceae; genus Hypericum; species Hypericum perforatum. The sequence goes on from SOPF01022867.1 coordinate 11,636, forward strand.
CTAACCTAATCCAACTTTACTACGTAGTACGTGTTGAACTGGAATTCAAGCGACAAAAAGGTCCATTTTTTTTCTCCATAACGAACTATAACGGTAATGTAGCAGTTGGTAGTTTTTTTTCATATCATAATATATGCTGAATAATACATGTTCCATATATGATTTTTTGATTATGACAAAAAAAAATTAACAGGTATTTGTTGGCGTGTTTCGATAATTTGAACCCGAATATTTTTTTTTTGTTAATCTGAAAGAATTGAATAATTTATCCAAATTTTTATTGTTGTAACAGTTGGTAGTTGAAAAAAGATGATTCCATAGATTGGAAATTATCGTTCCCCAAAAGTCCCACAGAGTTATGGAGGTAGGGAGCGGAGTGGTGTGTCCGTGTGGGGTTGCTTATCACCGACCCAAGCATATAATATACATTGCCAATTGTTTAATTAGTTACAAATTTCAAAAGTTGTTTACGCGTATTTGAAAATATATAATATGTTCATGCACGAACATGCAAATATAAAAATCCCCTACCTAGGAGTACCTATTAATATTTGTTTTGGTAATTTATAGAATTCGAATTATACATGAACACAGTGATTAGAGAGATTGAAAATCAGAAGAAAAGAAAGAGTTAATACCGAAAAAAATATTTAATTAACCTAGATCAGTACATAAAAAAACGAGTTCATATGAGGTAGGATCTGTAATCTAAATTTGAGGATGTTTCCAATATTTTATGATAAATATCACCACAGAGGTGGACACCTATAGGAAGTTATGTTGAACCTGGTTACCCTCCACTGACCGGTCAAACCGATTAAAAGAAAATTAAGGAAGATTGAGAAGTCAGTCAATCCTAAAACTATCAATAATCACATAAAGCAATTCACAACTACCAACTGTAAAGGCAGGTGTAACCGGTAATAAGTGGAGTCAATTAATCCCACTTATTTTTTATTTATTTAATAATTTAATATATAATTTAGTATATGTACACATTAAAAATAAGAAGTTCATCTCATTAAAAAATTAATTAATCTATAAATTAAAATTAAATATTAAAAAATAGATATTTTATATATTCTTCCGATTCCGGAAAAGAAATTAAATGTAAATATATGTCGAATAGATGCGAAGAAAATTTTCAGACATTTAAATTTAAATTAGTTTATATAGTTAAATTCCAAATATCATGTGCTACAGGTTTTGATGTTGGGATAAACCAAACAGATGATTTAGGTGAGAAGTTGTGGGGTAAGTAGACAAGTATAGTCGTATCCAATTCCATCAATTCATATTCCCCACACTCCAAAATCTAATGTCGCTATCCCCCGATTATTTTTTTCATGTCACTCTCTCCTCAAAGTTAAAACGAACTTAAAAACTCCGATTTCAAATGTAAATTAGAAAAACTGACTCCTACAGTGCCGGCAAAAGTATTTTATAATTTGAATTTTGTAAACAGAAAATAATATTAAAAGAGTTGCCGACAGTAATGGATTCTTCGAATTGTACATACTCTCAGAAATTTATTAGGGAAAAGTTACTTTTAGTACTCCGTAGTTTCTGCGAAAATCACTTTAATACCCTGTGGTTTAAAACCCATCAATCGGGTCATACCTCACCAATTTTCCATCACTTTGGTCCCAAAATTACGATACTACCTCTCCCTCAATCAGAACCTAACCAAACCCAATTCAACCTGACCGAACCCACATCCAATTCAACCCAATGAGGCGTAAAAAATAGGATATGACTCGGATTGAGCTAAAATTTTACAAGAAGTATCCTAAAAATATACATGATTTACAAAAAACATTTCAGGAATTTTAGTGGTCCGGAAGTATTTTTTTTATTTTTTGATGCACTAAAATTTTGTAAAATTGTATAAAATAGAAAATGCATCCAATTGAGTTAAAACTTGTCCCAAGGATGCATTTTGGTTTCTAAATTTATTAGAGATTCTTAAAGTTTCTTGGGACAAGTTTCAACTTAATTGGAGAGCGAAGCGAGCAAGCAGGAGCAGATAGATCGGTAGTCGACGAAGGTAACAAAATAGAGAAAAATAAAAAGATCTATATTTTCTATTTTATACAATTTTACAAAGTTTCAGCGCTTCAAAAAATAAAAAATACTTCTGTGCCTCTAATATTCCTAACATCTATTTCGTAAATCATGTGTATTTTTAAGATGCTTCCCCTGGGATAAGTTTCAATTCAATTAGATGTATTTTCTATTTTATACGATTTTACGAAGTTTCAATGCATCAGAAAATAAAAAAATACTTCCAGACCTCTAAAATTCCTGAAATATTTTTAGTAAATCATGTGTATTTTTAGAATGCTTCTTGTAAAATTTCAGCTTAATCCGAGTAATATCCTATTTTTTACACCCCATTGGGTTGAATTGGATATGAGTTCGGTCGGGTTGAATTGGGTTTGGTTAGGTTCTGATTGAGGGAGGGGTAGTATCGTAATTTTGGGACCAAAGTGATGGAAAATTGGTGAGGTATGACCCGATTGATGGGTTTTAAACTACAGGGTACTAAAGTGATTTTCGCAGAAACCACAGGGTACTAAAAGTGACTTTTCCCAATTTATTAAACAACGAAACAAATTGAGATTAGTCAACAACATGCATGAGACCGTCCACGTGTCACCGCAGCACTCACGTCACTGTTTCTTGTGCTTCCTTAAAACCTAAGTAACTTTTTTTTGGGTGGAATAAACCCAAGTAACTAAAACCAACAAACAAATCACAAAACCAAATCTAATTACAAAACCAAAACCAGGTAACATTAACTCTAGCAATTTCAGTATTCAGATATATATTTCTTTTACTAGAACATCGATTTTTTTCTACTGGATTTTATTACAGAAAATTTAACCAATGATTACAATCTTAAAAAATCTAAATTTTAGGCTGTAAATATTACTTTTAATACATTCTTCTCATAAAAAAATTACAAAACCAAATACAAACTACACAACCATGCCACCAGGATAGTGTTAGTTGAGTACAATCAATAAACAATGAGAGAGGATAATGATGTGTAACAAAATAATTAATAAAAAACAATTTTGATTAGCAATTTTATAAAAAATGTTACTTTAAATTATTCTATAAAAAATAAAACTCAAAATCACTAACTTTTACAAAGAAAGAAAAAAAGCACAACACTAGCCTCATGTTTGTTCTAATTAAAATATATATATATATATATATATATATATATGAGCCTGTTCCTGGAGAGGAAAATCAATATATTGCTTATGTAGCTTACCCCTTAGACCTTTTTGAAGGATTGATTCTTACAAATATAAAAGATATTATTAAATTTTATTTAAGAAGATCACATCTTAAAACTAGTCTTAATGTATGAAGGAAAACATATTCAAGCATTTTTATTTTCTTTTGTATCATGTCTAATTAAAACTTAAATTAATTTCAATAAATGCAAAGATACCGAAAACTTGATTTATCCCAAATCTTCTCCGACTAGTAGTATAGTAGTAAATCCAGAACCCAATGCAAAGACTAAAAAATTATTATTATTATTATCTATTAAGATTCACCCATAGAAAAAACAAGGTGGGGCCCTAATAAGTATCCATAAAAACAGAATCGAATAGCACAAAACGAAGAGCAAAATCATAAAAAACAACAAAAGCCTCTTTCGTTTCGAAAGAGCCGTCTTTTCCAATATTCACCGGCTCACTACCCGACCAGCTCCAATCCTCACCGTTTCAGCTCTCGGTACTTGTCTCCGCCTTTTCTGGTTCCTTCCCCTTGAAGGGTTCCTTACATTGGTTGTTTTTCTTTCTTTTTTTTTAATTTTATTTGTTCTATTTGTTTAGGTTCCAGTAATGACGAAGGGGCGATTTTGATTGATCCGGGGGGCGTCGATATTTTGTGTATAGAGTAAAACCCAGAAAGGAAAAACCCTAAAGATTTTTCCTTTTTTGACAGATTATATTATATTGGTTTGTTCTTTATATTCTATTTTATATATATTAGGTAGATTAGTGTGTTTTAATGGCTTTTGATCAGAACTCTATTCCTAAGGATCTAAGACCAATTAACTTAGCTAGGACAGTGCCTGATGAGCCCCGCATTTCTCCCGTGGCCACCTCCGGTGGGCCTGCCGTGGTTGCGCCGGGCCCCGGTATGGTGGCTATAGGAGGTGTTAGTTGTGCTGGCCCTGACGGGTCTGTCCCTGTTTTTTATCCGGGTGGAGTTTCGGATGCCGGGTTTGTGGGGTTGGGGTACGGGGCCCCGCCGCCAGCTGGGATTGGTCAGTGGGCCACACTTCGGCCGGTTGCTGTTGGGAATGTGAGTGTTGGGGTGAGTAATCCGGGTGGTGGGTTTGGTTATAGTCCAAGTTTGGGGAATAGGGTGGTGGCCAATGCTGTTGATGTTGCGGGTAATGATAGTGCCGGCGGGCTAGGCTGTAGGCCAAATTTGGGGCAACGGGTTGATGGTAGCGGGAATAGGGAGATGGCGGGGTTGGCTGTGGGTTCTAATTTGAGTGGTAGGAATCAGGGGAGTGGTGGTGGGGTGGACCATTTGAGCGAAGAAGGTGGGGATGAATCGGTGTCAGGCAAGAAAGTTAAGTTTTTGTGTAGCTTTGGAGGGAAGATATTGCCCAGACCGAGCGATGGCATGCTGAGATACGTTGGTGGGCAAACAAGGATTATTAGTCTGAGAAAAGATGTGAGCTACAATGAACTCGTGCAGAAGATGGTAGATACTTGCGGGCAACCTGTGGTCATCAAGTACCAGCTCCCTGATGAGGATCTGGATGCGTTGGTGTCGGTTTCCTGCCCTGATGATCTTGATAACATGATGGAAGAGTATGAGAAGTTGGTTGAGAGGTCAACTGATGGATCTTCTAAACTTAGGGTGTTTTTGTTTTCCTTTGCTGAACTTGATGCTTCTGGTATGGGACAATTTGTGGATTTGAATGATGGTGGGCAGAGATATGTTGATGCTGTTAATGGGGTTATGGATGTCGGCAACAGTTATATTGCGCGGAAGGAAAGCATCGCCAGCGCAACTTCTACTCAGAATTCTGATTTTGGCGCTACCGAGGCAGTTGACAGCGGAATACATGCTCATGGGGGTGTAACTGGGCCATCGTCCAACATGCTTTCTCCCAAAGGGAATTCAGCTACTTCCCAAGATGCTGCTGCTCAGAAGATTGTGCTAACAGATCCTGATGCTACAGCATTTTCTGATGCATCCCTCATGAGCAGTCCAATTGTTAACCCTTGTCCGCCCCAAACGGTGTCTTTAATGCATCAAGTTGAAAGGTCCGTGCCTCCTCCCCTGCAACAACACCAGTTAGGTTATGATCTCCCTCAAACTACTGGAATAGGCATCCCACAACCTATGCGTCCGTTGCATAGTTATGTAGCTCATCCTCGCCAAGAAATTGTGAATTCCACAGACTATGTAGCTCATCCTGCCCAAATGGGATTTTCAAATCCCCAATTATTGGGGCCTGTTTATTCACCGCATCAGGTTCAGGACGGTAATAGGGTTGGAGCTGCTCAGTTTATTCCAGCTGTGCATATGACTATGATGCCTTCTAGCTCTTCAGTTGCAATGAGCCCAAATATGGTTCAGCAATTAGTGCAACCTCAGGGAGCTCGATTGGAACGATATCCTGATGAAAACATGTTGGGACCAAGGCTAGTTCAGATTCCACTTGATCCAAGCTACAATGGGTATCAACCCCATCTCTCTCACGCAATTGGTGGTGGAGGTCATGGCTGGCAAAATGTCCCTCAGCCTGAGCATGTCGTGCTCTCTGATGGATCAGTTCCACAGCAACAGGTAGTTTTTCCTAGAATGAATGCAAGATCGGAAGATTGTTATATGTGCCAGAAAGCTCTGCCTCATGCGCATTCGGATTCTTTGGTACAAGATCAAAGGGATGGTAGGGTGAGCCCCTTGTCGGAATTGCCTTCCATCCATCAAAGTCTCCATCTTGAAGAGGCTGCAAAAGCCCGAGCCACCGACCAGCTTGCAGTGACTGGTCCGTTAGCTGAAGATATGATTGAACAAGGTGCTGGTGCTTGGCCTAGAGTTCCAAATCATGTGAATCATCATATGGTGAGACCACTGGCTGATCCATTTGCTTACTCTCAGAATGTAGAGGTTCGTAATGAAAATGACAGAAATACTGTTGGGAGAGCCGATAATTCTGATCAACTTGAGGCTTCGGTTCCATATAGTTTTATGGAATTGCAAGGCGATGCAAAGGCTCAATATGGTTTGTTATCAGGTGCAATTCCCCAATCTCGAGTGGAGGATTCCACATTGCAGCATGCTTTGCCAACCCAGCATCATATTAGGCAGGAGGTTTTGCCAAATAAACCTAGTGACATGCCTCACTTTACTGGGTTGCCTATTCAAGGGTCTGATTACCCGCTTCAAGAATCCCTAAAAGAGTCTAGTGGAGAACTCACTAGTGTTAGTTCCAGAGAAAATGTAGCGGAGTACAAGACTTCAAATGACCAGTCGAGGCCAGTTAATGAGATGATGGAGAGTCTCCAGATAAGACATCCCGAAGTTTCTGCAAATGTTGAACAGAATAGGCTGGATGATAAGATCCAGCAAATTGTTGGAAGGGAGATACTTATGGATGATTCGTTCAGCCGGCCTCAGATTTTCCTCGACCCAAATAACTGTAAGCAAATGGGTGAATTACCTGCTACTGCCGTATTATCTTATGCAAGCTCTCAACCTTCAGAAACAGGGTTCTCACAATCACCTGTTTTTGCGAATCCAGCATACATACCATCATATACTGGAGTCCATCAATTAATTGGTGGGGACGTTAATCAAAGAGATCATGAAGTCTCCAGACTTGAACCTGCCTATATAAATCCCCCTGCAGTGGCCACTGGTTCATCAAGGTTGCAACAAAGTCCTTTTCTAGGTGGTAATGTGGAAGCTATGCCTGGCACAATGGGAGACTTCCAGGATTCGTCAAACTCGCTTTTCAGCAATCAGGATCCATGGAACTTGAGGCATGATAATGGTATTCTTCCTCCTCGGCCGAATAAACTTATCATGAGGAAAGATGCCCTGGGTGCCAAGGATCCATTTGTTGAGAACAACTTGGGCAATTCTGGAGATCTTGTGAAGGATGTCATACTTGATGGGTTTCCCCAGCCATTGAACAATCTTGACAGTGATTTTGGTACAGAGCAGGTTCAGTCATCCACAGGTGAGAACTTTTCTATTTAATGAGACGTGCTTTCTAGGCTGTGTGCTTCCATTGCATGTGTTTTTAGCAAGCCGTAAAAAATTTTAAGTGCACTGCTTTGTTCGTTGTGTTGACTTGGGTTCAATTAATTTTATGGTCCCAGTGGAAATCATCTCATGAATTTGGTCTCATCTTTGACATGTCAGCTGATGAACTCATCAAGCAAGAACTTCAGGCTACTGCGGAGGGTGTAGCATCATCTGTTCTCCAATCGGGCACTACCGTCTCTGATTCATCAGTTGGCAAAGGAAATGAGTCCACTTATCTATCAAATCAAGACAATGGGGTTTCCAATGAAGACATTGACATACAGCACAAAACCAAGTTTGAGGTGCAGAATTCTCTTCTGAAATGATGATTCTCCACGTTAATGTCTCATTTGGCAAGTTAATTTTTCGTCTAATTGGTTCTTCCAACATGGCAGGGCATAAAGAGTAAAGCTCCTGAAAAGGCGAACATTGGATTTCCTGTATCAGATAGCATTGGTCGGTTACAGGTTTGAAGAATTGCCTTTTATTTTCCTTTTTGTACTGTGATAATCAATTATATCATGTGTAAGTCTGAAAACCTTTAAATTTATCTTTTTTTTTGTCTGCAGATCATTAAAAATTGTGACCTGGAGGAGCTTCGTGAATTGGGTTCTGGTACCTATGGAACCGTCTATCATGGGAAATGGAGGGGCACAGATGTTGCAATCAAACGAATCAATAATAGGTGTTTTGCTGGAAAGCCTTCTGAACATGAACGACTGGTTTGTGATCTCCTCTGTCCTTGATAAGGTCCGTAAAATTTGAACTCTTGAGGTATTCATGACCCTGACTCTCTTACTTTATCTTAATCTAGGTGGATGATTTCTGGAATGAGGCCATTAACCTTGCTGACTTGCACCACCCAAATGTGGTAGCCTTTTATGGGGTTGTTCTTGACGGCCCGGGCGGTACTGTTGCAACTGTGACTGAATACATGGTCAATGGTTCTTTGAGAAATGCTTTGCAGAAGAATGAAAGGTATCTTCTTTGTCAACCGTGTTTCTTACATTTACATTAGTATATCTTTACATGTTCTCGGTCTTCTATAAATATTCTTGTTTAACCATCTAATATTTAACTAGGAGCCTTGACAAGCGGAAACGACTGTTAATTGCTATGGATGTGGCCTTCGGGATGGAGTATCTGCATGGAAGGAACATTGTGCACTTTGATTTGAAGAGTGACAATTTACTTGTCAATCTTCGAGATCCTCATCGTCCAATTTGCAAGGTTCGTAGCTGGTTGAATTAAGTTTTTATTTATACTGCTGAAAACCTTCAATGTGCTTCATTTACTGTGGTTGGTATAAGCCGAAAACTTCACGTAATTTTTGGATCTCATTTTATAACTTACACTACTTCTGAGTAGAACATTGGATTTCTCCCTCTTGATAAGTATTTGATTACAACTCTGAAACGGAGTGGAAGAATGATCTAGTATCTTATGTTAAGTATGCGGAATGAATGCGTATCCAATTTGTTTAGGCTATCTCCTTGCCTGAATAGGTCAAATCTTAAGCTGCAAACTGCTATCGGGGAAAATAGAGTGAATTTTACTTTCTTGGTTGCTTGGTTTTTGTATCAGAGGTTATATGTCAGAAGCGAGATTGATTTGCAAATTTAGCTCTGTGCACTTTAACTATTTAATTTGGCTTCTGCTATTTCAATGTTGCTTATGCCTTTTCCTGAACCAGGTAGGAGACTTGGGACTGTCTAAAGTGAAATGTCAAACTCTGATCTCCGGTGGTGTGCGGGGAACACTTCCGTGGATGGCACCGGAACTACTCAACGGTGGCAGTAGTCTTGTCTCTGAGAAGGTTTGTCTTTAATGTTCTTCTAATATGGACTGAATGCTTTATTTTTTTCGAAAGCATGATTCGACGTCTTCCTTCTTCATAATGTCCATGCTGGCATTTCGTATCTTTGCTTGCACACGCGGAACCAAATTTGAGTTATACCATGGTCAATTCAGGTGGACGTGTTCTCATTTGGAATTGTGCTGTGGGAACTTCTTACCGGGGAGGAGCCATATGCTGATTTGCATTATGGAGCCATCATCGGTAAGCTGTAGTTTCTACGAGCAAGGTTGTTACGCTTGAGCGTTCTACTATGTTCACGGCTTGAATGTGTTGCTGACATCTCCAATTGTGAATTACATTCTCAGGTGGAATTGTAAGCAACACACTGAGGCCGGAGGTACCGGAAGCCTGTGACCTCGAATGGAAATCACTAATGGAGAGATGCTGGTCTCCGGAACCGAAAGAGAGACCAAGCTTTACCGAAGTCGCCAGCGACCTCCGGGCGATGGCATCGAAAATTCCTCCAAAAGGCCAAAACACACAGCAGCAAGCCGCATCCGCACAGCCCACCCTTGTCCAGAAATAATCTCCTCACCTGTATAATGGTTTATCTTGCAAGTTAACTTTTCCGGGTGTAACAAAGGAAAATGGCTTTTTGAGCCATTATAATTATGGGGTGGAAACATGATTTTGAGACCAAGAAATAGAAATAGAAAAAGAAAAGGAGAGAATGAGTTGGGTCCATGTTGATAATGTTTGGGAATAAATATTGTCTTTATGGTTTTGTTAAGATAGAAATTTGTTCCCTACTTTGCAAGCATATGTTCCTTTGCAACCAATACTAACTAGTTTTCTATTCTTTAGTTTCTCTCCAAAATTTGGTGTTAACAAGTTATCTCAGACATGGCTCTGGTTCGATTCGCGTTCACTTAGATTGAGTACCCTCGTCTGAAAAACTCGCCCCATTTATGGTTCAAGTTTTACATTCACAAAACTTGAAACAATAATGATTTTCGTTAAATAAATCTAAGTCTCCTACGAAAAGTCTCTTCTATTGCTACATTCACGGGTCACCCTTGATCTCATGCGTAATTAGTTGGTCATAGTGGACTCCCAGTGTATTGATCTTCTAAAATATAATAAATGGGCCTCTATTTCCTCTCAAGACAAATAGGCCTGCCTCTATTCGCTTTAGGACAATTGTATACTTCACAGACAGAGCTTCTGTTCTTTTGGTCCTCGAAAATTCGAGGTGCTTTCTACACAAATTTGGTCTCTTTCTCCCAAAATACACATTCCCTATCTACTCCAACATGACGTAAATAGTACACGGTCAGTGGAAACTTCTATATCCATTCACCATTGAATTTACATGTACATAGACCTACCCAATATTATGAATGATATTTGATATCGTGTAACAATGTTTATATAAACAATCTTTCGATAAAAATTTAAGAAATGAATTGAATTTTGTATAACCCAACATGAAATTATCATTCATTAAAAGTATAGTAATTGTTTCTTCGAATTTTGAGATATTTGCGGCTTCAATTTTGACGGGTAAAAGCTAAATAGCCACAGGGACTCTATTTGTTGCCAATTTGATTCTAATGTGGATGTATTAAACGTGTTTGATAAAATCCTCTAGAAACCGCGTTACTCCAGTTGTACAATAACACTCGCAAGCCGGCGGAGACGGAAATATTCTTCAACGACAACAACAAGAGGAGGCCCCCACGTTTCTTTCTTATATTTCCTGCAACTTCCAAGTTGCCAACAACCACAATATTTAGAAATATACGATCTTTAATTTTTGTTAAAATTATATTGTGATTATATAGAATTGTATTCGACTTAAATCTTGATTTAATTTTTTTTTTATATATCCACACGCTGTATAAATAAACTCATTGGATCAAACTTGACGACCATTAATCATTAGCTCCTACCTGGAAACTCCAACTTAAAAGGTTCCCATATATTTATACCATCTTCCCCTTCTAAACCAAAACAATCCTCCCTCCTATCCTCATTCTTAACGCTAAGCCACATTAGCCCTTTTCAAATCTTTCCGAAAATATTTCTTCGTCTCTTATCGCTTGAATCAACTCTGAGTCATATTAACATGATGAATAGTATGAACATCCCTCCACAGGAAAGGCCAATCTTCACAAATTCCCCCATAATGGAGCACGACGAGGATGGCAACGAAACCTACTTCCCCGACGAGGATTCCTCCTCGGGTTGCAGTTGCTTCCGGTTCTTCCGGGGAGCGAGCTCAGGGACCGAAACGAGGTCGCTGCTGAACCCGACACGGCAGGGCTGGGTGGCGGAGAAGCTCAAGGATGCGAGGGAGTACTCGGAGCTAGTTGCCGGGCCGAGGTGGAAGAACCTGATTAGGAAACTTGGTCCGTACGTTAAGAGCAAGAGGAACCAGCAGAGGCAGTACGATGCGGAGAGCTACGCGTTGAACTTCGACTGTGGGGTCGAAGAAGAGGAACTCGGCGGAGGGTTGTTTAGGAATGGTTCTTACAGGTTTCCTCCTACTCCTCCAATGGAGGCCATCAAGAGTTTGAGATGACGATGATAAAGATATTATTAATTTATTATTGATTTTTTTGTAATTAATTGGGTTATTAATTTTTATTATTACGAATCATGATATGATATGGATATTTGATTGGTTTTTTTCGGGGAAATCCTTTGATTTGTTGATAATTAACTTTATGATATTCGTGACTGAATTTACAAGAAAACAACAGTACCTACGCGATGTTTTTTTGGTTTTTTTGTCAAACACCCTTTATTCGGACTGCAATATTAAATATTTATGAAATTCGAAATTTATTTTGAAATTTTATAATAAATATTCAACATTGTTGTTTTCGACTTTTCGCAACGATTTGATATTTATGAAAAAAAATACATCATATAATATGTATGGTTGTCCTATAAATGATAGCGTATGTTTGATAAAAAATGCTATATATTACGCAATTTGATCGAAGTAACTTGATTAACATTTAGGATAATCAAAGACTGTCATCATTTGTAGAAATAATAAATTTAACGGGTCACTATTGATAGCATATGGTCAGAGCCGGCAATTTGGAATTTATTCGTTCCCAATACATTTGACATTTTCTCCTATTTAGCTTTCATATGATTTTTTTTTGGGAAAATTAGGCTAAAGTCTCTGTACTTTGGGGATTCAACCGTTTTAGGGCCTGCTATTTGAAAACTACTCTTTTCGTTCCTACTATACAAAATAACCAACCTTTTTAGTCCCTAAAAATCAACAGAATTTTTTTTATGACCATTATGCCCTTATTTTAAGAAACTAACCCAAACCAATACCAATACCCAAACTCAAATAAACCGAACTAAATCATCTTGAACCCAACCAATCCAAATAGTAAATCTGGAGCTCGGTACCTCTTGGAGGCATCCGACGACGAGCTCGGGCTCCCGCCGGCAGGATACTCAAGCGAGGAGTCGACTAGATTTGCCAAATTCGAGGATGGGATGCCGAGTTGCAACTCGTTAGATTTGGAACCCATCGGTGAGTCGATGGTTGACAGTGTCGTCGAGTTCACGACGATCGGTGCGGTCGTGGGCATGCAGATGATGATGAGGCCCTTCTGGATAAGGGCGGTAGTGTCCCCGAAGATGAAGTCGACGATGCCGGAGATGAGAGTGTCCTGGTAGCAGTCCGGCCGGATGTAGATTTGGGTTAGATTAGATTTTGGGTTAGTTTATTTGGGTTTGATTTATTTGGGTTTGGGTTAGTTTCTTAAAAGAAGGGCATAATGGTCATAAAAAATTTTTTGTTGATTTTTAGGGACTAAAAAGGTTGGTTATTTTGTACAGTAGGGATGAAAAGAGTAGTTTTCAAACAGTAAACCCTGAAACGGTTGAATCCCCAAAGTACAAGGGTTTTAGCCTAATTTTCCTTTTTTTTTTTAGTATAAACTGCTTTCGTGGTACCATCCGTATGTTTTTCTAGATAAATGTCGTAGAATCGCCGATCTCACCACCAAATCCCTGTAGTAACAAATTCATTTACGTTCTTGTAATAGATTATATAATAAGCTAATTATTTCAGTCATATCATAATGTCAAAGACATGTTTGGATAGAGCATCACTAACATCGATCTCTTATATGTTAGCATGCGATTAATAAAAATTAGCTGCAATTTAAAATTCGATCTTTGATCAATTCACTTTTATACATGATCATATAGAACCCATATACTTCAAGGGCTCTTGAATTAGGAGACACCATTCAAAAGTTTGGAGTAACTTATCCAACATAATAACTATTAAACCAAACCTACAGACAAATTTTAGAATGTGGTACTTATAAATGAGTTTGGCTCTGGAGGAGAAGGAACTGGGATTGCTCCTTCAAGCATTTGTGTAACTTTCTTCATAGTTGGCCTTAAAGAAGGATCTTGTTGAATGCACCAGATTGCAATCTTCACAAATTTCTCTACCCTCTTCATGTCATCCGTTGCCTCCTCGTCTTCTTCGACTAGCAGATGCAGCGATTCGTCTCTGTAACAGTCGCACGCCCAATCCGAGAGTACGATCTTGTTCTCTGCCTTCATTTCGTGTTCGACGCTCCTTCTGCAAGTTATCAGCTCCAGCAGTACAATGCCAAAGCTGTACACATCAACTTTGACTGTGATGGGAAAGTTCTGGAACCACTCAGGAGCCAGATATCCTTTGGTTCCCCTGATTCTTGTCATGGTCCGGGTTTGATCTATTTTCATGAACTTTGACAGACCAAAGTCCGAGATCTTTGCTGTCAGAGATTCGTCCAAGAGGATGTTCTGAGTCTTGATGTCGCAGTGGATGATCGCGGTGCTGCATTCCTCGTGAAGATAGAGGAGACCTCTTGCTATACCAAAAGCGATTTGGACTCTGCTGAACCACCTCGGCTTTGGATCAGCAAACAGGTGGCTGGCAAGAGAACCATTGCTCATGTACTCGTAAACGAGAAGTTGTCGCTGCCCTTCATCAGAGTATCCGAGGAGTTGAACTAAATTCCTGTGATTTGTCCTGCCAATGATCCTGACTTCATTTATAAACTCTTTCTCGTCTTCTCGTTCGATCCTGTCTAGCTTCTTGACAGCAACAACGACATTCTCATTTGGCAGAAACCCTTTGTAAACAGTTCCGAAACCACCACGTCCAACTTCTTCCTTGAACCCTCCTGTGGCTGCCTCCAGTTCCTTGTTGGCGAAGAACCGAACATTCGAGGCCTGTGCAGATTGGTGCATCTCAACATTTATCGGAACCTTCCTCGCACGGCGCAAAGCAATGATCAGAAGTATAATTAGGACACCAAAACTACCTAAAAGGATCGACAGAACAAGGGTTAAAGTGTTGTTGTCTTTCTCCTTGGGAATTGGTAGATTGTTTTCCTTTCTCACTTTAAGCAAGCCTTTCACAACCTTATCCGTGCGAGTTAAGCCACTCAAGAGCGGTGCGGCCTTCTTCCAACAGTGATTTCCATCTCCGAACACAGCAGCAGCACAATAACAATCATCCAAGCAAGCCTGTCTGCACCAATCTTCAGTCTGTGACCAGAACTTGGCATAAAAAGCGCCGGGCCAATCGGTGTTTGGCATGTCGATGATTACAAAAAGTTCCGAGTTGTCCTGAGGGGTATTGGCACATGTCTGTGACGTGAAGCTCGGCTTGCATCCGAGACGTACATCCTGCGGATCCAAGAAAACGTAACTAGGCGGACACAAGCAGCTCGGCCTAGAACCATTGGAAGTGCAATAGCTGTTGAAGCCGCAAGCTCCACTTCCCAAGGTTACTGTTGCAAAACTCATGCAGATATCTGGTGGTATATATGACAAAGTTGACCAAGCCATTGCCCAGGTTCCGTTCGAGGAACCCGTTTTCGGGTATACATATTGCCTGAACACCCCATCATAATCAATGATCGCCCTCTGGTAAAATTTATCCGTTGATGCAGGGCTTGATGTTACATAATCCAGTATAGTGCCACTTTTAGATACAAGGAATATGTAGCCAGACTGATTGAAGATCACCTGATATCCACTTAAACTAGATTGTGTAGCGGTCCAATACACAAAGTTGTTGGTGGTACCTGGATAATCCGTAGAGTACATGACAAGATTCCCGTCGGTCTGGAGTATAAACTTGAATCTTCCGTTAGAGTAATTCGTCTGCGTGTAGCGTGCGATAAGCGTCCCGTCTTGATTCAATGTCTGAGTTGGCAATAGGGTGTCTGTTGGATGAGCAAAACTCTGCCACAAGTTAACAGAATCCTTGCTCGCAAGCACGAAATTTCCGGTATCAAGCATCGCCGCGTAGGAGACACCAGCACCAACAGGAGAAGCAGCCCAAGTTTGCTTGCCAGACCGATCTTGAAGTAACAACCCTCCTGCTGATGTAACCTGAACAACAGAACCACTTTGGACCAAAGTGTTTCTGTTAGCTGACCAGACAATTGTTCTGTCGGGGATCTTGTTGAACCATATGGCCAACAAGAAGCCATCACTGTGGACCTCTTGGAACCCGAAAGCGAAATCTCCCGAGGGTGACAACCAGTAAGTTGAGTTGCCCTTTGTAGCTGTAAGGGATGACCCTAGAGATATATTATGAGATTGTGCAGATGCAACAACTGACAAAATGAAAAGAACGAATGAGCACAAAAGGCAATGTATAGGAAATGCCTTCATCCTTCTATGGTTTCCTTCTTTCTTTTTTGGTTCGAATGGTTAAGATGGTTGTCTTTGTACAGAGAAGCTAGTTGTATTTATTTACTGGATGATGATGATGATGTAATACATTAAGTGTAAGTTAGGCAAATGACAACTTTCTTTTTCTATGAAAAAAAAAACATTTGGGACACCAATGTAGACTTTTTCTTCAATCATGTCCTAATGGAAACAGAGTACTCTGAGACTTGAGAAGTCAAGTCAACGATTAAGTGTTTTTATGTTTGAGAGACGTTGATTGGAAAAATATAATATTGTTTATATTCGGTGGCAGATTCTATCCCACCATGTTTGATGCTAGTGGTTTAATTATTCAAGTACATTTTGATTGCCTTCATTATTGTTAATTAGTTGCCCACATTATTGGTAATCTCAAAATATACGAAGGAGTTCTCTAATAATCTTTGAAGAGATATTTTAATTTGAATATATTAAATTGGGTTGACCTGGTAATATTTCAAGTAAGCTAATTCGATTCGTTGACATTAGATCACATTTTAAAAGTTCGAAGAAGCCTTCATCAAAGGAACCGGAGCAATCTTCCTATGTTTCGAAGTGCAGTGTGGGCCAATTTGGGCCAAATGATGTAGAAAGTTCCCGTTTTGGGCTTGGCTCTAGTCCACTAAGGAAGAGTACCAGACCCAAATCAAGTTTATAGATAAGCCTATCCATGAGGTGAAAGGACTAAATCGAAGTCCACGAATCAGATCCGACGGCACAGATGAGAGTGTAAAAGATATTTTTTATCTAGTAACAATTGTTATTAGATAATTGTATATTTTTTGATATATTAGTAGGTGAGTTTTTGTGCTTAATCGCACTATTAGTGTAGTGTGAACTGGACAGTTATTTTTGGTAGAAAACAATAATTTACTCATGAAAAACATTATCGACAATCTGTCGATCAAAGTAAAGACTTGACAGGTCATTTTCTGGTGAAATAAACGTAGCCTAAGAAATCACATTACTAAAAAAAAATAAAAATAAAGATTTCCCATAATGTATATCAACTAGCATACAGATTTACTATTATTACATCTCTTCTGCTTGCTGTTCGTGGAAGAACATAAGTCAGAGAGGTAGGAGCATTAAAGAAATAAATAAATAAAAGGAAAGAAAGATCTATGATGAGAAACCACCGATACATCTTTCTTAACTAACAGCAAGAGATCTGCAAAACTGTTTGAAAGAGAATGGAGATTTTCCCTAATTATGCAGGGTCAGGTTTCTTGTTATGGCTCGGGTTTGAATGACTAGGTGGTTTGAACCTTAGACTTGACTCGGTATCTCTTCGAGGATCTTTCCTCGTAGCACTTGGTTCGTGCGACGAGAGAGATGAGACAGATGCCATCAACTTTCTGGGTTGTTTAAGGTTCAGCATGTGAATGTTGTTCACATCGTTCACACACATTGTTGGAGATGCGAGAAAGAGCAAGAGGAACAAGGCGAGAAAGGATGCGACGGCTTTTCGACTTGCTTGCATTTCGACTTAATGCCAAGAGATCACCAAACAAGTAGAAAGGAGATGTCTTGTGGACTAAGGTGTCTAATTCTTTTGGTGGGAAGTTGATGCAAGTATCTTTCCATGCTTATTTCATGGAAAATCTGGCTTGGTGTATTATATAGGCCAAGCCCTACATTTAAATATTGCCTTCCACTTGTTAAAACCTACAATCTCTAATACCAACAATCAAAAACATCAAGTAGCAAAAAATTTGTTCTAGCTTAATCAAAAGGTCTCAATGTCGAACCTTTGGTCATACTTGTTGGAAGAACTTTACTACTATTCGAAATTTATGCTCGGCTAAAATCTAAATTATTCGGCTATATAGTTACTCTAATATCAGGTACTATCAGCAATAAAAACCTACAATCTCTAAACCAGGTGCCGTTTGCTTTGGTGCCCGTTGAAAAGCAAGAAAAAATTCACTTGTCAGTTGGACTGGAAACTGACGAATAATATTTTTTGTTCACAAACAGGCTGTAATCAACAAGCTGCTAGTCATGTGATGATCAATTCATTAGTTATGATTTTCTGACTTTTGGTCCATTGCTCTTATTATTTAATCATCTTTCTAAGACCCATCACATGAAATCAAGTCAGAGACCACATTTCTGTACTTGTTTTGTTATTAGATTACTGGTTTGTTCAGAAAAGCCTGCAGATTCAAACAAATAACAGATCAAGCCCACTGTTACTCTTCAATTCTTACCAGCAACCTAGCATATTTTTTTCCATTAAAATCTCTATGAAACTTGCATTATTGAACACATGTTCTCCTAAATTTAGTATTCGTTCATCATTTGATTCTGCGACGGATCATCACCCCGACTCAGTTTCACATTACTTGGCAGGTGCTGCAGAATTGTTTATCGACAATAGGATTTCCTTGGTCAAACAAAGGAGGATCCTAGAAGCTGGAAAAGATAAGAAGGACTCTTATATAAGATGAAAGATTCCTTATTCACATAACATATTTCCATCATCTTAATCTTGCAAGTGGCAAGATGCGAAATCAAACATACAAACAAAAAAGACACATATTTTACTAAATCACCGATCCCCCCAAACTGGAGCCTCAGAAAATTTAGAAGCAACTGAGTAATAACATTGATCGTCTAAATACGCACTCCTTATCCAAACGAAGCAATAATCTTGGGTTTCCATTTTCTAAACACATGAACCCTAATGTACATGAATATCTACAAGTGCTTCTTGGGCACTTGTTAGCATATTCCATATCCCCAAACAAAAGTACTCTAAGTCCCTACAAATGACCGGAAAACATTGTACCGAAAGCCTATAAACCTGTTCAACAGACACAATCCACCAGAGAAACAAGAAAATGTGTCATCATATTCTTGGAATTAGGCAAATGATATCTTCCCTCTTCAATGTAGGAAGACGATAATGAATAATCTCACTGGGGTTGCACATTTTCAGATTACAAGGTTTGTCTGCCTTGTTATGCAGAGTAATATAATACACGACTCACGGATCCTCGTTATTTTCGTCATGAGACAACAGACTGCTGTGATCTTTTTCAACAATATTGCTATAATCAAACAACTTGGAAAAACAAGAAATCAACTGATCATGAATTACCTCATCAGACGGTAGCTCCATTTTTGTCTCCCTCCTCAAGGATGTCACTTCCTTATCGGCAATCCCACACGGGACGATATGCTTAAAGTAATTTAGATCTGGATCAATGTTAAATGCCAATCCATGAGAGGTGATCCCGGACGATATACGAACTCCTATTGCACCAATCTTCCTATCCCCAACCCAAACCCCCGTCTCACCACATTTTCCAGGACAGGCATTGACACTGTACTGCGATGCCAAGTGAATCATTGTTCGCTCCAGATTCTCCACATACTTCCGCGCACCAAGACGAACATCGCGGAGGGAAACAATGGGGTACAAAACGGCCTGATGCGGACCATGAAATGTAATATCCCCTCCTCTTGCGGTATAATGTAGCTCAGCTCCTATTTCTCTCAGTTCGGCCTCGGGGATCAACAGGTTGTGAACTGTCTTTCTCTTGCCGAGTGTGTAAGTAGGCGGATGTTGAAGGGATAAGAGCGTGTCGGGTATCTTCCCGGCCTTCCTATTGGCCGCGAGTTTCTCTTGGAGCTTAAGAGCATCCAAGTAGTTGACAGTTCCCATCTTCCAAACCTCGAGACTCCGCGCTAATCTCATCTACCTATCACCAAATGAAAACCCTAGAATATACTCAGAAATCCCATATCCGACCCAAGATTTGACAAAAGCAAGTAACAACTCCTCAGAGACAAACCGTCGAACACCACGCAGGCAAAACCAGAAATGCATTTGCCCCATTTGTGAACAATTGCGTCGAAAAAATATTGTTCAGCAGTTCAAATATATGAAAGATTAATTAAAATTTAAAAGGGAAAAACCTGATTTTAGAGAACAGAAGGCGACCAGGTTCCTTATCTCCTTTCTCTTCCCAACCAAATGGCAACCAAACCGCGTGGTTTTTTGGTTACGAATTTTTCCGGGAAAAGTGCCCGTTCGGTCCTCTAATTTTTGTTATGTAGCTAATTAGATCGAGATTTTCCAAGATTTTTCCTTGGTCATCCTTTGATTGAATTCTTGGATTCCTTTTTAGGGAATCTCTTTTTTGTATGAGTTTACAAAAGCTATTTTGGAGAAAGTTCTTTAACTCGGGAATAAAATTAGCTGAAGAATATATTACCAGATAGATTGAAGAAGATTGTAATTGTCAAATTGGAAAACACGGATGTATCAAATACTTAATAGTTATTTTGCGGTAAGTTTATAATTTCTACAATATTTTAAGGCAAAACAATCATTTTTTGAAGATATAAATAATAATGGAAATAATGCCCATGGACAAACAAACATCAAAATACTTTATAGGTTCCTTTTCCTTTTCCTGTGTAGCTCTTACAACATGAGTTGCTTCCCGATAAAATTGGTAATTGAGAAGGAGAAACGAAACTTATGTGATTCCTACAACTGCAAAACTCTCAGACCTTGACGCATGCCGAAGCTCAACCAAAATGGCTGTTGTGAGGCCCTGGAAATGTCATGGCTGGTCCAAAGAAGGTTGTCGTGACGAGCAAACGCATCTTCATGGTTGATTGATCAAGGAATGCAACTGCTTGCGGAATTCCGGTATCCTGTCTGCCTCGACAACCATGACCAAACCCATCGGCCGGTAATTCCTTAGCTGCATATGCATCAGACCAAGAGGTTTCATCATAAATTGCAAAAGGATCACTACAGTGAAGGAAAATCTGAATAAAGATGAACAAACCAACATCAATGCAGCTCATCGAATTAGAAGGCTAGGATGCTGCAAGACAAACTGAAACTCACATCTTCTTCATTGATCTAGAAAGTTCGTGACAATGCTAAGAATAAAGTGCAGATGCAATGGAAAGAAATACTGACAGCAGTCACTCATGGATGCTAATGGATGCAGTTAAACCAGTTGCCATCATCTACTCTTTTAACAGAAGGCAACCACAACAAAGAATTACAAAGACCAAGATTTCAACTTATATCTACGGCGAGTGTTTTTGTCCACCATGTAGTTTGACAACCAAACAGAACATCACTGTCATTGGCTATATTGATATTTCAAATAAGGAACATAATACTTGGTTAGGAAAAAACGAACTTGCCTCCTCAGCTAGAACCTGCTCGGCATGCAAAGGGAAGCAGAAGGACCATGAAGAGAGCTACAAGGTATCTACAGTCAGTAATTTGAAGAAAAAAAATATATTGACGATTGAAAAAGAGAAAATAAAGAACAGGTACCTTCTTGAAAATTTCATCCTCAACCTTCACGTATATGACATCTTCATCTGTCTGATTAGTTTGTCTCTTTCTCTTTGCATTCTTGACCTAGTGTTTTCAAAACAGAAACAGGGAGATTATTCTTACATAACTCAACAAGAATCAAGAGCTGAGAAAGATCCCAAGATTGGCCATACCATATAAATTTTACTTATCATTATGTAGGTCTTGAAACAGAAGGATTTCCGCAGCTCTTCCGTAGGCTTCGAACAAGAAACCAAAGAATTAGCTAAATACACACTAGCTCTGTGGCAACAGAGAAAGCATATATAAGGAAAAACCCTGCTTATTGCACACAAGATGTTCGTCTCACCTCATCCTCAGTAGCCCATGAAATTTCATCAAATAGGCCATCATAAAGATGTGGCAAAAGTTGGAGTGGAAGATTGACCACGCGTTGGGAAACAAGGAGACCAATATCATGCGCATCCTTTTCCAGCAGTGACTTAAGGTCACTCCGCAAACACTCATCTGGACACGCTTTCAATAGAAAGTCTTTGACATGCATCATACACTTGTTGTCCTAACCAAAACGAAAATTGTGCGATTCTTGGTCAAAATGCCACCAGTTTATTAGAAATTATCACTTCAAGGACAAGGACAGGAGTCATTCAAATCCTCTACTACATAGCATCACAATCATCACAAGAGAAGCTATCGCAACAGTGATAGTATATCTTTAACTACGGCCTACCTAATTGACAACCCGGTGAGGTCAGGGAAAATAGTTGAATCTTCTCTACACGAAGAGATAGAGTGAGTGATAAGAGAGCACAGGTTGCTTGCCTTATATCTTCTCAGGTTCATGGCAGTTACAGCAGAATAAAGTGCATTGTCCTCGCTGTCCTCGATTTTGACAACAGTGCCAACCGTGGTTTGTCCCAGTATCAAGTCGACGAACCCACTCAAATCCCATTCTTTTTTATCAAGATAGGTCTGCAACAATGTCTTTACTCCATGGAAGTCATCCGGTTTTGGATCAAAGAATGCGAAATCAGCTTGTACTTCTCCCTTCACAAAACAAGACGAACAACAACAACAGCAGCTTATAGGCCCCAATAACAAAACATGATAGAGAGAAACATATCCAGATTTCGCCACTAAGACGAGATGGTTCTGCTTACTTCCTCCTCAGACGGCTTGGACACCCGACTATTCTCCCCAACAGCGTGGTCTCCACATCCGTTACCATGATTGCAGCACGTCGGATGCTGAGGCCTTTCACCGTGCATTTGATGCCGCATCATGTATGCAGTAGCGCAATGTGCAACCGACCGAGCAAACCTAGAGAAAGTCAGGGGGTGCGCCACCAGGCTGTGCCGAGTCCTGTTTTGCGGCATTATTACTCGGATACTCGGGGACCTTCGCTGCTACCGCCTAGTCATGTTAACCCGAACAAGAGCACAGAGTCAAAACAACAGTCAGCTAACAAATTTCCACCCACACAACTATCTTCTAGAGAAACAGCAAGAACTCTAATGCGTAGTACTATCGAAGGCGTGGCTTACGGAGGGTGATTAGGACGGCGGCCACGTGGCGGGGCGTGATTGGCCGGATGGCGGCGGCGGAGGAGGGCGGGCGGTTAGCCGACGGCGAAATGGCAGCGCGAGTTATTTAGATTGTCTTCGTTTTAGAGCGAGACTAACCTAAAATTGCAATTATTTAGCGTTGGACCCTGGGCCGACCAGCTTGTATTGGGCCTAGGAAGGCTTGGTTTCCCTGAACCCGAACATTTTTTACGGTTCGATCTGATCCAATCCCTTCAAACTTTTCCCAATTTTTTAGAAGTTATCAATTATCTATTTTTCTAAAATAATTTGGTCTTAATTGGACCTCCATTTTAATTTCTTAAAAGATAACCAACATCTAATGTCAACAAGACAACAACCTATTCAACTTGGACAAAAGTTTTTTTCAGTACCACTTACTATTGGATAATTTTTTAAACCAGTTAATTCAAATTTAAGTTTAAATACTACCTTCAATTGACTTTTTTTTTAATTAAACTGCAACAATTATTGTTAGTTGGTAATATGGAATCAACTTAAAAAAAGAGGGAGAAAAGTTTTTATCAAAATTAAAGCCAACGACAAAGCTGTTGAAATGGCGGGAAGAAGAAATGGAAGAAGATACAAACGGGTCTCATAATAAAAGCCCAATTCAAATACAAAAGGCCCATACACAGAGCCCATGCACGGAGAGAGAAGGAGATCGCAGGGGCGAGACAGCTGGCACAAATGCGTGCAAAATATCTGAGGGAATATT
>SOPF01022870.1:0-12542 GCA_012979155.1 Hypericum perforatum
AGAGAACACGTGAGGAATATGACCCAATTCCTGTCCAAGAAAGCCAACTGGACGAAGAAGCTAACTTGGGCTTTGACCCAAGTACTCCATATGCAACCAACAACTTGGACTCAGAATATGACGAAGAAGAAGAAGAGGCAGAAGAAGAACCAGACAAGGAAGAAGAGAACGACGAGGAAAGTGAAGAAAAGGGAGGAGGATTTCAGCTGGACCAGATAGAAGAATCACCTTGGTATCCACAACTTCCCATTCCTGTACGTGATACGAATGTAAACCTGATAGTATATACTGATCAATAGAGTTATGAAGATTATGCTAGCAATTGTTGTGGGGCTTTTCAAGGAAGACAACATGTGGAAAACCAAAAACAAAGCTATATAGGATATAAAGGCTTACGTTATGGTAGAGGGTCAAGAGTACGTCTTTAAGGAATCTAGGCTAAGTACTTATAGCGTGGAATATAAGAAAAAAGCCAAGGATTAGTGCTAGTGAAAGATACGTGTATCTAAGGATGGAAGAGATGAATTGTTCAATCATTGGAAAATTGAAAACCACCCCCATACATGTGGTCGAATTTGGGAGAACCCAAATCATCGATAACTATCATCAGAGTACATGGCAGAGATGCTTACAACGAGAGTAGCAGATGAACCAAATGTTTTTATCAAGTCCTTGAGGTATGAGTTGCATGATCGTTTAAATTATATGCCTATGTATGCAAAGACTTGGTGGGCAAGAGACAAGGCATTCAAGCTATTATGGGGAGGTTGGGAAGAATCTTACGCTCTGCTACTGCAATAGTTTACAGCATGTCAAGCAAGTAACCCTAGAACTATATTCAATGGGAATTTTACCATGGACAACCCCGTGTAGACCATTACATTAAACTATTTCCACCTGGAGTAAAGATGTTCCATCGAGTTTTCTGGGCTTTCAAGCCTTGAATTAAAGCTTTCAAGCATTGCATGCATGTTATGGAGATTGATGGCACATTCTTGACTGGAAAATACCAGCATACCTTATTGATCGCTGCTGCTATTGATGGTAATACTGCTATAGTTCTGATAGCATTTGCTATCATCGAAGGAGAGAACAATAAGAGTTCGCCATAGTTTATGGAATAAGTAAGGTTGCACATTGCTAAAGACCGATGAGGAATATGTGTTGTCTCTCATCGACACTAGGGTATAATAAAAGTAATAACAGATGCACATGGATGGGGACCAAGTATGGATGTTGTTCATCGATATTGTTTGAGACACATTGCTAGCAATCTCAACCAAAGGTTTAATAACCCTGCAATGAAAAATGTGATGAAGATAGCAGGTATTAACAATTTTTTTCAAAAAGACATTTTATGGTTAAAGTTAGTTGATTACCCACTTATAGACCTCTTATGTAATATAATGTGTGCAGGAATACAAGCCCAACCGAAGAAGTTACATGGTTATTTAGGTCAAGTTTACCAGGTTGATCAAGAGGTATATGACTAAATAATTGAGGTCGAACTGGATAAATAGAGTTTAGCTCTTGATGGCGGATGTTGATGGGGTCACATGATGACACATATCAGCAAATGTATCAACAAAGTTTTCAAAAGAGCACAGCGACTTCTGATGACCATAGTGGTTGCAGAGATTTATGCATAACTCACTGATTATTTCTAGAAGCGAGCGACACAGTGTATTGAAAAGTGTGTTCCTGGCAAGATAATATTGTCAAGTAAGCTCTGTGTCAAGTTGGAAAAATGGGAGAAGAAAGTTGAAAGATATACTGTCTCAATATCTAATGCTCAAACATGTGATTTTTTTGTATCGACTGGACCATCATGCCGCACGGAGAAAGGTGGGAAAGTAATGGCTTGTATCGACACAGTGTATCGAGTGCGTCTGGACAAAAAAATATGTCAATGTGGTAAATTCCAAATATTTCACTATCCATGTTCACATGTAATGGCTTGTTGTATCAAGATGGGTATCAGCGACTAGAATGTACGTTGATCATTACTACCTCCTGGAGAACACAGTTATGTTATCAGCATTTATTTGTCCCTCTGGGAAATCCTGCATACTGGGTACCACCAGAAGATCAAACTATTATGAAGCTTATTCCCGATGAACAAACTATTTGGGATAGAGGTCGACTGAAGCACCGAATATAGAATGAGATAGATATAGCTCTTTCGCGTATCAAATATACTATATGTGGTAGTAGGGATCATGTAAAAGCCAATTGTACGGACATTGTTGCTATTGCACAATTTAGAGCAGCCAAAGAAGTAAGAGCCGCTGCAAGGGCCGCAGCAAATAGTGCAGCTAGGGCAGCCATTATGATAGTAGACAGACCTAGTACTAGTATATGTAGTGTAGTGAGTATGTCTTATATGTCTGTGATGTAGCATTGTATTTGTTATGGTCACTAGACCCGTACCCTCCATCTTTGTTTATTTTGTTTCGGTTAGTTTTTGTGTGAACTCTGATTTGTATGATTCTAAGTCGAGTATGTCTATAATATTTATATGCATAACTCCGATGTGTTATTTTAGTTTTGGAATTGGAAGAAAATCTTTGTTGATGTTTATGGAAGGATTTTCATTGGTATTGGAAGAAAATCTTTGTTGATGTTTACACGGTCATTTGATATTGCTTATATTTCTTTTAATTGTTCAGACATAGTAGGCACGGGAAGGGTCACATAGGATCTGATGGTGACGGTGCTAATGAATACGAGTACCATTCACTACCGCCTATCATCCACTTACCAAGCAAAGACATGCAGGAATTATATGACTCAAAGTTTAGTAGTATATTTAGATGTCTTACAAGGCCACTCCCAAGTTACATTGACCTAGTAGAAAAGGTCAAAGCTGAAAAAGTGAAGGCTAAGGCTGAGAAAGAGGCAAAAGCGAAGAAGAAGGTGCTCAAAGAAGTATTTGGCAAGCCTAATGCGTGGACGCGTGCCAAAACCTATCTTCATAATGAAAGTATTTATTCATAGCTAATTCACGATAAGTAATATACAAATTAATATGCACATGTTTTTGTATACAGGTTTGACCAAGAAGACAGGATTATTTCTCAGGACTTCAATTGACAAATTCAAGCGCACCCAATATGATTGTATCATCAAAGATGTAATGTCAATAATATATATAGTAGTTAATTTTGTTGTTACAGCTTGCTAATAAATGATTTTACAATCTTATCAGATGATGGTTGTGCTTGTTCAGAGTATGCGTCCTTTTTTTTTTTTACAGATTTTAAGGTATATACTATGACCTTAATTGCTAAAAATATACTTCAACATTTCTGATTAAATTTTATTAATATTGTGCATGTTGTATAGGACGATTGAGGTGACTGTGAGAGTGTGCATCCCTTTTATGACAGATATTACTTTGCAACTTTTAAGATATATACTATGACCTTTATTACTGAAAATAGACTTGAACGTTACTAACTAAATTGTTAAATAATATTGTGGTTATTGTATAGGATGATTCAGGTGAGTGTCATAGTTATATAGATGACAAAGCTCGGACCATACATCCAGGATGTGTTCTCCTCCTTCTGAATGTAATTATATAAGTAAGTTGTGCACTTTATATAGCCGTCCGAGATGCCTAAACTATACTAACAAATCTTAATTTTTAGGTAAAGGTCAAGTGGAATTGCAGAGAATTCAATGACCTTAACATTGGAGAAGATGAAAGCTTAAGATCGACCAAGCGTGGTAGATAGTCAGTTGTACCAATGTTAACGCATGTCAATTTGTTTGTTAGAATCAGACAATGGAATTATGATAATTTGCATTTTAAATAACCAAACAAGTTTTGTAATAAACATGAGTAATAACAAACAAAGTTCAAACTAAAACATGCCGGACCCTTACTTTTTCTTCACCGCCCTATCAGTCTTCTTGGTCTGCGTAAATATCTTTCCATATCAACCTGGCCCACCAGATGCGATTTTTGACCTAGTCTGAGATATAACATCTGCCTCTTTTATTGGACATCTTGGCTCTACGCGAACTGCACGTACTTCTTTGTGTTGCCCGTTAGAAGGACCTTCTTCAATTCCGACGTAACTTTCATCATACTCTAACAAACCGGGGTCTGTAACTGCTTGGAAAGGTAACACATTTAGCCTGTGAAAAAATTAACAAATAATTATTACAAAAATACGATAAGATGTTGAATTTACAAATTACTGAGTTCACCTGTGCGAGCCAGAAGTGGATGTCTCCACTGGCCATTGCTGCTACTGTTGCTGGGGACGGACAGCCACAGTTGGCGATGTAAATGCTGATCCCAGAAACTACTGAAATGCTGATCTCAGTAAAGGCTGCAACGAGGATGTCCCAATGTCTGATAGTCGCACTCCTGGGGACGTTTGGAATGCATGATTACCATACGTTGAGAAATCAGAGCTGAAAAAAGCATTGTCCGCCATATGGTCTCCAAAATATCCTCCACCGTGTTCGCCACTGATAAAAAACTTAATATAATAAATTACTTAAAAAATAGTTATTAATGATATTGGGAGACATACCTAAGTAAGGACTGCATAAATATAGGAGAGGATGGAAGCACCATCGATTGGCTGAAAGCCATTGGCATACTACCAGAAGTGCCAATATGCGATAGCTATGTCGGTGAGGAGGGTGGCTGTGATGTCTGTGTTGGGAGCTACATTTGTGCATCAGGCGGACTCATGTAGTCTCCCTATTGCATCGGAGCGATATCGCTCTCTTGGACCGTATAACCCATTGCCAACTTGGTCTGTCGATTGAACAAGTTTGTCTGCCGCCTCGTAATAGGAACTCTCTCTGCCTCTGGTACATTGTATACCATACCCGATGGCAGTGGAAGAAGTGCTTGTGACTAGGGTATATCTATATACTGTCGATCCTCCCCAACAAATCGTAGTGCCACCTCTGCTAAAGACCGCATCTGTGAACCAGGCTGAGTCTCATGACGGATATGCTCAACAGCATCAACCTATAGTTGACATTTAATAGATAATATGATATTGTTTCTAAAAAAATAAAAATAGTATAATAAACTCATAATGCAAAGTAATGAATTGACAAAGTAATAAAGAGTACTTACACTTCTGTGGACCATGGCTCCATGACTGATGAAATGTCGAGTCATCTGTCTATATCAGTCCATATATCTGTCATGATAATGGACCGACAAGCGCTCCATAGGTACTCCTGGGTGGCACACATATGTATGTTGGTGGTCCCTCCATAGGCTGACATGTACAGGGAACAGATCATCTCACTTCGTGCCGCGTTGACCACGACCACCCTTTGCTATAGTGTACATCCCATCATCAGGTTCAAGCGCTGTTGGAATACCTTGGATGTACCTAAATTGCCTAAACACCCGGTCTGGGTAATACCACTCTACAGCGTAGAAAGAAATCAGCGGCACTCTCGCTAGCCACAGCTGCCGATCTCGATGACATACACCAGGCGAGTTGGCAATAATACCTTTGGTATACGGAAGCCAAACCACCTACGATAATAAACACAATTAAAATTATCATCATTAAATTAAAGTACTTTGGTACATGTAAGGACTTATTACTTACATCTTCATCTCTCAGCCGATCCAATTTGCTTTGATAGACTGCTACAAGAATGCACTTCTTTAATATATGCCAATTTACCTCTCCAGACCACCTATAAAAAACATGTATAAATATTAGGGGAAAGTACACATAAGTACCTTGTGGTTTACCTGTTTTCAAAAAAAGACCGTGTGGTTTTTTTCTTCTAAATTTAGTACCTATAGTTTCATTTTGGGGACAACTTTAGTCTCGGGCAGCATTTTTGGGTGATCGGCCACCTGTCCTTGTCACATCATCGCCATGTCACTGACACATTGTGGTCTTTTTTTGGAAACAAGTAAACCACAGGGTACTTATGTATACTTTTCCAGATGGTCTGTGACCGATGCACCTCTTAGTGCTTCAAAAGGCTATGATCAGTAGGATCTCCATCACCGAGTATGTCTCCATGCTGCTTTGATGCCATACCTGAATAATATATACAAACATAATTAATACACATAACACATAAAAACTAATAAACTACAAAATACACAACATATATATTACATAACCCAAAGCTAAATTTAATATTGAAAACTAATAGCCATACATATTGAAACTATGCTATATTAATATTACAAAATTACATGCAATTTCAATAAAAAAATCAATTTCACATAAAAATTTCAAATTCAAGCTGAATAACTCAAATCCACATTCATTCAACATATGAAATCCACGTTCACAAATTCAATTTCACATTCAATAATTAATTCAAATTCACATTTTTAATAAATCAAATTCACATTCAATAATGAATTCAAATTCACATTTTCAATAAATCAAATTCACATTCAAGAAATCATATTCACATTTCAAGAAATCAAATCTACACTCAAGAATTCAACACTTTCAAATATTCAATTCCACATACACATTTCAAATCCACACGCAAGAATCAATTCCAATTTCAATTACAATTCACAATCACCAATTCTAATTCAAAATTCACAATCACCAATTTACAATTCACAATCATAAATCAAGAATTCAATTCTAATTCAATTACAATTCACATTCACATTCCAATTCATAAAACAATTCTAAACCCAACCCTAAACCCTAAATTCCAATTCAAAAATGAACAATACCGGGGAGGAGGAGGAGGCTCACGATGATTGGAGGCTGGCCACGATGGAGGAGGAGGCACGACGGAGGGCGGAGGAGGTACGGTAGAGGGAGGAGGAGGCGCAGAGGAAGGAGGGGTAGTGGAGGGTTTCAGGATTTTGGATTTTCGGAAATGAATTTGCATGACTAGGATTTTATCCTGTGTGAGGCTTTAAAAAACCCTCAAACTAGTACACAGGATAAAATCTCGTGTATTGGATGGTACACGGGATTTTATCCCGTTTAAACCTATACACGGGATTTTAGCCCATGTACTACAAACGGTATAAAATCCCGTGTATAGGTAAAAATGGGATAAAATCTCGTGTACTAGTTCGGTACACGGGATTTTAACAAAATAGTCAAACATGGACACCATTTTCATAATTTTGATTATGGGGTACCAAATTGATAAAATTGCATGAATAGTAACACCAATTAAAAAAAATCTGTGCATTCAGCAGCATATCACATTATTGCTGCATTCAATTGGCAGCAACTTTAGCGGAAGTGACCGTTGCTTTTCTTTATATGTGATTTATAGTAGATATCCAATAAATGGGGATTGGAGTCGGTAGAGAATATGAGACTAAATTGATACAATATAGAAAAAAAATATATTTAGAGAAAAGTCAGAAATATTAACAAGTAATTTTATTTTAAAAATAATAAAATTCCTAATAATTAGGAGAATATCAGAAGAAAAAAAATTGGAAAAAGTACAATTTTAGTACCTATGGTTTCGCATTTTTTGAGATATGATCTTGTGGTTTAGAAATGACCAAAGAAGTCCTGACGTTAGCTTCAATTTTTCACTTTTAGGCTCGGGGGCCATTCCGACCCTAAACTCGGCACGAACCAAAAAACGACGTTGTTTGCTTGCCTATGTGGCTGCCAACGTGTTTTTTTCCTCCCGCGTGGCTTAAGGCAAAATTGTAATTTTTTTTACAGTTTTGGTCCCACTTTTTTAATATATTTCAAACAATCCCCCCTTTTTATATTCAAATTTCTTTACCCTGAACCCTAATTATTCACCTTCCCCCTCACTCTCTCTTCGACACTCTCCCCACCCTCTCTCTCTGAACCTTTCCCCACCTCCCCACCCTCTCTCTCTTTGATATCTCTTCACCTGCCCACTCTCTCCGACAACTCTCCTCTTCCTCTCCCCCTTCGACTCTCTGTCGGGGTCAGCTCAGAGTGCGATAGGAAGTCAAGCTCGGCACTTGCCAAGGTATGTTATCGTGCCCTTTGCTTCATACTTTCTGGGTTTTTGGTTAGGGCTTAAGTCTGAGGTGACGTCTCTGTTAGGGTTTTGGTTGGGATTAGGATAGGTCTGATTGTGGTTACTGTGACAGGTAGAAACGATATGGATGGGATAATTAAGGTTGTCTATCATTATGGTGGTGACTGGGTGAACGAAGGTGGTGGGAGGAAGTACGTCGGCGGAAGAATGTATGAGATGCCTGTTGGGTATGATGTTGATCGTTTGGGATTTTGGAATCTCCATGGATTTTATAAACGTTTGTTAGGGATGCATGCAGTACGACTCTGGTTTAAGAGGGATGGAGTTGATGGAGATGATGGGATACATGATATAGCTGATGATGCTCAAGTACTGCAGATGATTGAATGGCAAAGAGAGTATCCCAAAACTGATGTATTTGGAGTTAAAGTTGGGGTTAATCGAGCTTCGGTTGATGAGTTACAGCGAAGGTTGGAAAAACAATTGGCTAAACACAATGAACTTCCTAACGATATTGAAGGAATGGAAGCTGAAAATTAGAGTGATGATGATGTGGGACATGGTGTTGGTGATGCTTTAGATGAAGCTGTAGGTGAGGAAGTCCCAATGATGCAGGATGAGGATGTGGGACATGGTGTTGGTGATGCTTTAGATGAAACTATAGGTGACGAAGTCCCAATGATTCAGGATGAGGATGAGGATGATTATGAGGATGAGGATGAGCATTCTGATGGTCCAAGTACTGGTTCTGAGGATGATGGTAATCATGGATTTGATGGTGGTGGTGGAGAGGATGAGGATGATCATGACAATGTGATTCTAAAACCAACTGAAGAAGCTCCGCACTCTACTGTACCAGTTGTGGAAAGTACTGAAGAAGCTCCGCATACTGCTGTACCTATTGCGGAAGGTATGGAAAATGCTCAGCCGTGTGCTGCTCAAGGTTCGGAAGCACAACCTAGTCTAGAAGATGAAGAAGAGTCCCCTATTTTTGGTGATGAAGATTTGTTTGAAGTGAGAGCTGACAAAGATGATTTTGAGGGGAGAGATTATGCTTGGTTTCGTGAGCAGTCGCTAAAAGAGGGAAGGTGTTTGTTGACGAAAGGTATGAAGTTTAAATCACGTCAACAATTTAGAAAAGCATTGAAGGAGTGGACCATACCTAAGGGGGCTGATTTTAAATGGAAGAAAAACAATAGGTCTGCTGCGACTGCTGTGTGTAGAGTGGAATGCGGGTTTTGGGTTCATGCATCCCTGATAGACGATGAAGGAACTTTCCAAATCAAGACGTGGAATCCTGAGCATAGTTGTGCAAGGACTTGGGAGAATGGCCTGGTGACATCAAGATATCTTGCTGAGAAATATCTTGAATACTTTAGAGATAATCCGACATGGGTGTAGATGCTATGCATAATACCATGCAAAGGGAGTTACAGGCTAATATCTCTCGTGCTCAATGCTATAGAGCAAAACGAATTGCACTTAGGATCATCCATGGAGATGAAAGAAAGCAATATGAGAGGTTGCGAGATTACGCAGTAGTCATCTTATTCACAAATGAGGGCAGCAGAGTGAAGATCACCACTCGCAATGGTATCCCGGGGTAGGATAAAGTTGTTCAACCTGGATCTGTGACACCTACTTGGGTACCCCGAAAACCAGTCCCACAGTTTTTATATATGTACGTGTGGTTTGCTGCCCAGAAACGGGCATTCAATTCAGGTCTTCGAACTTTTGTTGGGTTGGATGGGTGTTTTCTAAAGGGTTATATGGGTGGGCAACTGTTGTCTGCTGTAGCCAAGGATGGAAATGAGACGATGTATCCGTTGGCCATTGCAATAGTGGATGCAGAATGCAAATCATCATGGAAATGGTTTCTTCAAAATATAATCGATGATTTTGGGCACCCAAATGAGACGCAAAAAAATCTGATTAGTTGATTTACTAAGTTTATAAAGTGGCATGCTTGGTTTATGATACCTGTACAATCTGATTTTTGTAGGGACTCCAAAAGGCAATGAACAAGCTTATGCCAGGTGTCGAGCACCGTATATGTGTGAAACATCTGTATGAGAATTTCAAGGGTTCGTTTAAAGGACCAGAGTTCAAAGAGCTTCTTTGGAATGCTGCATCAACTGGAAGTAAAGTCAAGTTTACTGCATACATGGAGACTATGAAGAAGTTGTCACAGGGTGAAGATGCGGTTGCTTTCCTAATGAAGAATGATCCTCGTAGCTGGTCGCGGAGTCATTTTAGCACTTACTGCAAGACTGATTTGGTCATCAATAATATCAGTGAGTCTTTTAATGCCTCTATTGTCCCAAGACGAGATAAACCAATCTTGACGATGTTAGAGTGGCTTAGAAGAAAACTTATGAAAAGAATCCATGACAAGTACACTGCAATGAGAAAATACAACGGTGATCTCTGTCCAAATATCATGAAGCTACTGGATCGCAATAAGGTGGCTTCAGCTAACTGTTTTCCAACCGCGGCTGGTGATAAGAAGTATGAAGTTCAATGTTATGGCAATTCGGCAGTTGTTGATATAAATGCAAAGTCATGTACATACCGAATGTGGGAATTGAACGGCATCCTGTGCAAGCATGCTATTGCTGCCCTACATCAATGTCGACTCAAACCTGAGGAATTTGTTGACAGATGCTATTCAAGAGAGACTTATATGGCTGTCTACAGCCACTATATCATTCCACTGCCGAGCAAAGATGAATGGCCTGTCACCGAGCATCCAGATGTCTTTCCTCCAAATGTAAGAAAGCCAACTGGCAGGCCTAAAAAGGCGAGAAGGAAGGCTATTGGTGAAACCAAGAATCCAACTAAGATTTTTAGAGCTGGGGGCAATGTCAAATGTGGAAATTGTAAGAAAATTGGACATAATTCGCGCGGATGTAGAGCTGCAGTAACTAGAGAAACACCTTACCAAAGGCGGCAACGTTTGAAGGCTGAAAAGAGAGGTACTCCAAGTACGACTCCGAGCTCAGAATCTGTTCCGATAATGACTCCAAACTCAGAACCTGGTCCGAGTATCCCAGCACCTGAACCCAAGGTATGACTTTCACTCTTGTTTGTTGCATATATGGTTATTCATAAGCTTAACAGTTAATGTGTTCTCTCTTTTGTAGAAGAGAGGTCGAAGAGTTAAAAAATCTGGTCCTAGTACTGCTACAAGCTCAGAACCAGCACCGAAGGTAAAATTTAGTACGATAATCTGTCATGATTATGATTGATCAGTTTCTAATTATGTACGTCTTTTGTAGAAGAGAGGTAGGAGAATTTCCAATGTAATTTTAGATCCTAGTCCAAGTACTCAACCTGGTCCGAGTACGCAACCTTGTCTGAGTACTCAACCTGGTCCGAGTGCTATCCTAATATCATCGCCTGCTCATAAGGTAAGAAACACAAAGTTAAAGGTTTCTCGTGTAACTTCCACTATTGACTGGACAAACACTAATTAATGTGTTTTCTCCTATTGCAGAAATATAAAAGACGAACCCAGACTCCTTAGAAGCTCTGTTTATTTTGTGAAGTTGATCAGAATCGTAATATTTTGTATAGCTGATCACTAGTTATCTTTAACTGGACAGACTTAATGGCAGTCGGATATTTGGTCTAGCTGATCCACAAGTTTTGTAATGCTACATACATCAGATGTTTTTGTTTTGCTTTTGGTGGATAGCTTTATCGGTCTGAATATGTAATGGATATCAGATGTTTTCGTTTTGCTTTTGGTGGATACTAATTATCGGTCTGAATATGTAATGAATATCGGATGTTTTCATTTTGCTTTAGGTGGATAGCTTTATCATTTTGATTTTAAGAATGTGCATGACAAACAGAATGGATACTTGACGTTTGATGCTTGGATGACCCCAAACCTAGTAAGTAATTGGATCATTAAGGAACCCATAAATTGTTCAACCAATTTCTTAAATAAATAAAGTAGAAGGATTACACATTACATTATAGTTAGACAATGTGAATAATATACATTGCAATTACAAAGGCAAATACAACAGTACATCTCTTCCAATTAACAAGCTTAGATTCTAGCAACCTACAATTCTCTTCACTTTTCTTATGTGCCACTTTGGCTAAATCAACTTCTTCCTTCAACATCTTCAAATGTGCTTCCAAATCAAGGATACGTTCCTTTTTTTGCTTAATTGACCCCAGCAGAGATGGCAACAATTCAGCTCCCCACTTGCAAGTAGGTGGATCAACCCACATAAAGAAATCACACATCTTCTCACCATATTCCATATAACGACCGCAACCATAAAAGTAATGCCCAGCATTTCTCGTTGTCGTAGCCATTTGTATGGGTGACTCTAAGCCACAACCACAAATTTTAACCTTACCCGAATCCATTCGAAAGTTGACCACGATAGGAGGTGGATAGAGGAGGAGGACTCAGGGTCTGGAGCAACGAGGAACCTGGTCGGACTTGAGCTCGACAGCGATAGGAGGAAGAGGACCCAAGCTTGACAGCGAGAGGAGGAGAATCCAAGATAAGAGGAGGAGTCGCCCTTTGGAGAAGAAGGAGAAGGAGC
>SOPF01022873.1:0-129009 GCA_012979155.1 Hypericum perforatum
ATATTTATAAAGATTAATTACCGCTGTGTAGTATATTTTCATGTACTGTGGCAAGTTGTCCATGGCTGCCATATCCCACCTGCGGAGAACTTAGATATCTTAATGTTTGAATTTTTATATTCACTCCACATTTTGAGAAATTGAATTGATCATTTTTAAAATTTTTTATATTCAAGACATAGGTAAATTGATTTTTTGTTATCTAAAAATAATTAATTTTTCAACTTATAAACAACTCCAATTCATTGGGACAAAATTTTCACCACCTTTAATTTTATCAACTTGCTAGAAATTTATGTAATTTATGTTCATGAGACTAACTCATTATGTTATCATATTTAAATTTTGATATCTCCCCGAAAAAGCTTAAGACAATTAAGTAGTTTATGATGGTAACCTCTGAACGGCCGCAGTGAAAAGCTCAAGCTCCTCAGGTGTGCCTTTGGCATCATATGTGTCATCGAGGACCGAGGCCAGGGCAATTACTTTGGTGAGTATATCTCTAGCCAGTGCATACTCTGGTTCAAAATATACTCCCATTATCCAGAAGAAACACTCCACAATCCTATCCCTTATGTACGGTAACTTTGTTGGCAAATCCAGTTCTTTCCACCACCTAATCATCCAACACAAACCAACGTGAACAATACTACGACCAGAACGAACCAAGATAAGTCATTTTAGTAGGCATAAAAATGTGAATTTGTTGTGACTTACCCTGTGATAGTGGATAGTTCCTTCTGGTGCATTTTCTGCAGGATGTTGAAATCCAGCTTAGCAAAGGTGAACAAAACATCGTTGCGCAAAGGGTTGTGCTTGTAGATCGGAAAGTAACGCCTCGCCTCTAGCCTCGGCAAGCCCTTGCGGATTGGCTGCTTCAAGGCGTTGCTGATCTGCAGAGCCGTGGTGGGACTAATGGAGCCCAATGGGACGGATTGGAGCTGGGCTGTGGTGAATTCAAGTGCTTCATCTAGTATGTCCTCTCCATGGATTCTGAGATGTGAAGCTTCGTACAAACTTAACAAGCCTAGAGGATGCTTGTTGAGGGACTCCTTGAATTTCCCATGGCCATCTTTGAACTGCTTGAAAACATCTGCTTGATAAGTGACAATGCAAGCATAAATTAGCATCGGAGAGGTAGCTGATTACTCAGTTGTTTCATCAAATTATACTACTTAAATCTGTGTGCATACTTGCTCAGAAACAAAACAAAATAAAGACGAGCAGTATTTCAATATTGAAAATATTGGTTTACAAACAGTATTTTCAATATCGAATTCAACTCGTTGACTTAATGGATCACCGGTTGAATAAATTTTTTTAATATAAATATCGATTATATAAATTATATTACAATATAAGTTATTTCTAAATATCCTTTCATTTGATTGACAAATTTATATTAAACTCATAATTCAATCACTCTTAATAAAAAAAATTAGAACAAACATTCAAACAATTTTTTAGCCAATCGATACAGCCATCAAATTGATATCATAATCGTAATTCCATCACTTTTAATCTGACAAATTATAACAAACATTTTTAACCAATTTGATGAGTAATGACGAGTAGTAAACGGGCCGATCTAACAAATCCAACCAGTTTTGATTAGTTGAACCGGTTGACTATTGGCACTCTCAATGTTTTGCGTAAAAATGATCTGATATTATTGTTAAGTCGATCGGCCTGCGAGTTTTGAAACGACGGTCATAAGCTTAAGCAACCGAAAAAGAGTATCAAATATGAAAAGAGAGAAATTCCGCACCGCAGGAGTTATTATAACCTTGTTGCCTAAGCAACCGAAACTCGAGAGAAACAATATCCAGGTCAGCGTAAGCATCTTCATTTCCATGATGGTGCTGGGAATTAATATTTCCAAGAATCTGATCAATCTCAGTCTCGAAGTGGTAAGCCACACCAAGACGTTGGATTGAATCAATCAGGATCAGCTTCTTAATAGGTCCATCCACCTCACCTGTGAGCATCAATCTCACTTCTTCCTTCAGCTTTGGATGAGCTCTACTTTCGTCCTCAAGTACCTAGGTGATGAAACAGTTGATTCATTCAACCAATATTTATGGTCGAAAGAAGGATGATGCATCGTGAAATTATATGAATTAATGAGTTAGCGAGTATTGGGACAGCTGGCAGATTAAATCCAAATATTAATGACTGAGGATTATTTTCGTTCTACCATGCTCAACAGATGACAAATTAATATCGTGTGTTTTTTCGAAAAAAATTGTTTGCTCTTTAAAAATATGCTGAAGACCGAGGATTACGTCGTTTTTGGAAATAGGTTTGCCCTCCATTACATATTTACATGAAATTAACATTATACGTTCCTTAACCATCAAACGAATTTTGTTAGAGGTGACAATGACTAGTGTACCAGTTCATCGCGCAATCTAAACTCATTTTTTGGGGCAAATTTTGGCATCAACTTAAACTTGGATTAGTTGATAGTGAGTCAGAACAACTGCTAACAGAACCAAAAAATCATAAATTAGCCACGTTACCTGGAAGTCGGACTCATGAGAGAGGAAGTAGTCACCCCAAACGCTAGAATGATAGTTTGGAGATCGAGGATTAGTCTCGGGTGTGAAAGACTCGGTAGCAACTACGGGACAGGCAGCCATTTTCTTTGAGAAGATATCTCTTATTTTGAGCTTTGTGAAGATGGTATGATCCATTGGGAGTTCCATTGATACTTATTTATAGACGTATGGAAAGGTACTAAATTACTTTCACAGCATCAAATTCCAACAAATGGGAGTGAATTAGTAATGTGTGTGTGAACGTACACATGATTGTTTATATTTTAGGAATTATTCGTCAGTGTTTTGAGTCTATTTAGTCGTATTTCGTTAAGTGTTTAGTATGTTTTGTGTGTTTGGATGGTAGGCAGATGTCTGTCGAGTTTTTAGTGTTTCGCATGTATTGGAGTTGAGTTTGGATGGTGTGACGTTTGAGCAGAAGAATGTATGTGATCGCAGAGAACTCACTGTGGGTAGGAGACGCTATAGGAGTAGCGGTCGCTGATGATGAAGGATGTTGCGGTCGCAATAAGTATAATAGTAGTTGGGTGTAAATTGGAGCCTCGAAGCAAGCATTCGCTATGAAGCCAGCGATCACTGGGTGTTTTGACTCGTATGCAGAAAAAACATCCTGTTTAGTTTAAACCTAGATTCGCTTAGGTATTTTTTGGCTCGGCTATATATAGGCCTGAAGCCTTAGGTTAACAATCACTCTTGGACGGCTTTAGAGCAAGACGATCAACTTAGGCTTTTTGTTCATTATTTTTATTCACAAGAATTGTAATCGACAATTCGGATCTTCAATCAATGAGGTATTTTCATATCTTGTGATCAAGAGTTGTTTTTAAATTCAACTTCTGGGTTATTTATTGCTTGATTGATTCGTCTTGTCTGTTAAGAATTAAGATTGACGATCTTGATTCGTAGCACGAATTTTGTCCGCCTTGTTTTGTTAGTTAGTTCTGATTGTTGTTCGAGTTTAGGATTGACAACCCTAGGTTCGCGTAACGATTCGTAGTACTAAAATTACCAACTAATCACTCAATTAATTCGCTTAGCTTCATATTCAAGAATTCATAATCTCATAGTTAGAAAAATTGACTCTTACGTCATCTCCATATTACGTGTTCTTGATAGGAATAATTATCTGACACCATTCAAATGTCTTACTAATTTTTTTATTTATACTATTTAATATTCATATTTAGCAAACTAACTAATTTAAATTCGAGATTAGTGAAAATTTTTGAATGTGGCAAAAAATTTCGAACAAAGATTGATATTATTAAATTAGCAAAGACTTGAATCATAAACCTAATTAATCCTCTCACCAATTATCTATTCAGCTGAATAAATATCCGGCTTTCATCAAAAGAATTTCACGATAATCCTTTAAAACAACGCTCTCCTTTATAACTCAACAATGTTTGAATGAATATTATGCAAGACGCGTGTTTCTACAAGTTAAATTGAAAAGAACTAGAGAAGTATCGCGACCAATAAGAAGACAGCAAGATCTCAATCTCTTAGGCTGAAGAATAAGCACAAAATAGTTAAATGCCTTCAATATTTTATTCTCAAATAATAAACACGAGGTAGCAGCGTCAAACCATCCGGCGTCCGTAAGCCTTGGACCACCTGGCAAGCACAAAAAACATTATTCAAATTTAATTGGCTACAACGCACTATATATGTTGCCTATAATGGCAAGACACGAACGTTTTTACATTTTGTCCAGAAAACTACAATTTTATCATAATATTGAAATTTATATAGCTATATGATATGATATTTTTTTTGTCTGCACAAAAGTCATCCTACTGATTACATTTGATTTGATTGGCCATTTGAAACAGTAATGCATTTTGTAAGTAAATTTCTTTTGTAGCAAGTTACACTGATGTGTCATTAAATCTAATGAACTGTACAATTAAACGAAGGGTTGTAGTACTAAACCTTGAACTAGCTGGCAAGCACAGAAAAAACGTTATTCTCATTTGATGGCTACTGCGCTCTATATATGTCTCATATAATGGCATAATCTAAAGATCCTCAAAAAGAAATAACGACATGATCTAATCATACTGAAATCATGTTTGCTTCATTAAAATAATTTCGAATGGATTGAGAACCCATAGATTAAAACGTTCATTATTCGCGTAGTAACCCTTTTTAATAATAAGTATATATTTTGCACTTATCAAAATACTGTATTTTTGGCTCATTCAAAAAATATATTCTTCCTGTCCAATGTTGTTATTTACTCACAATCTTCATCATTAGTTTTAACCTAGATTCGTTTAGGTATTTTTTGGCTCGGCTATATATAGGCTTGAAGCCTTAGGTTAACAATCACTCTTGGACGGCTTTAGAGCAAGACCATAAACTTAGGCTTTTTGTTCATTGTTTTCATTCACAAGGATTGTAATCGACGATTCGAATCTTCAATCAATGAGGTATTTTCATATCTTGTGATCAAGAGTTGTTTTTAAATTCATTTTCTGGGTTATTCATTGCTTGATTGATTCGTCTTGTCTGTTAAGAATTAAGATTGACGGCCTTGATTCGTAGCACGGATTTTGTCCGCCTTGTTTTGTTAGTTTAGTTCTGATTGTTGTTCGAGTTTAGGATTGACAACCTTAGGTTCGCGTAACGATTCGTAGTATTAGAATTACCAACTAATCACTCAATTAATTTGCTTAACTTCATATTCAAGAATTCATAATCTGGTAGTTAGAGAAATTAACTCTTCTATCCCTATGGAGATAATCTTATTTATCACTATATTACGTGTTCTTGATAGGAATAATAATCTGTATATAAAATACATTTCAAACAAATATCTTTTGGAATGATAGTGACACCATTCAAAAGTCTTACTAATTTTTTTATTTATACTATTTAATATTCATATTTAGCAAACTAACTAATTTGAATTCGAGATTAGTGAAAATTTTTGAATGTGGCAAAAAATTTCGCACAAAGATTGATATTAATAAATTAGCAAAGACTTGAATCATAAACCTAATTAAACCTCTCAACAATTAATTATTCAGCTGAATAAATATCCGAATTTCATCAAAAGAATTTCACGATAATCCTTTAAAGCAACGCTCTCCTTTATATCTCAACAATGTTTGAATGAATATTATGCAAGACGCGTGTTTCCAGATGTTAGATTGAAAAGAACTAGAGAAGTATCACAACCAATAAGAAGACAGCAAGATCTCAATCTCTTAGGCTGAAGAATAAGCACAAAATAGTAAAATGCCTGCAATATTTTATTCTCAATCAATTAACACGAGGTAGCAGCGTCTAACCATCCGGCGTCGTTAAGCCTTGGACAACCTGGCAAGGACAAAAAACATTATTAATGTAACAAAATAGCTGAAATAACCGGAGTCAATATTCTTCATTCGATTTGAGAATTTAAAGCTACATGTTAATTATACATATAACCGTAAAACCTTACAAGGAATTTGAAGCAGATTTTTATTTTTCATTAGCTCGTTGGAATTGTTTTTCGAAAGGTAAATTGATTTTATTACGGGACAATTACAAGTCTCGGGAGTTAAAAGACTCGGAAGCAATTACGTACAGACGGCCATTTTCTTTGAGAAGATATCTCTTATTTTGCGCTTTGTGAAGATGGTATAATCCATTGGGAGTTCCATTGGTACTTATTTATGGACTTACGGAAAGCTACTAGATTACTTTCATAGGATCAAATTCCAAGAAATGGGCGTGAATTAGTATTAAATTTTCGTTCTATATGAATTATGATAGGGGTAATTATTTGCATAAAAATTACATTTCAATCAAATATCTTCTGGAAGATAGTGACACCATTCAAAAGTGTTACTAATTTTTTATTTATACTACCTAATATTCGTATTTAGTAAACTAACTAATTTAGATTCAAGACTAATAAAAATTTTGAACGTGGCAAAGTTTTCCAAATAAAGATTAATATTAATAAATTAGTAAAGACTCGAATCATAAACCAAATTAAACTAAAATAACGATCTCAATAATTAATTAATTAATTAGCTAAATAACTCTCCTGATTTCATCAAAAGAATTTCACGATAATCCTTTAAAACAACGCCATCCTTCAAAAATTTCACGCTCTCAACAATATTTGAATGAATATTATGCAAGACGCGTGTTTCCACAAGTTAGATTGAAAAGTACTAGAGAAGTATCGTAACCAATAAGAAGACAGCAAGATCTCAATCTCTTAGGCTGAAGAACAAGCACAAAATAGTTAAATGCATTCAATATTTTATTCTCAATCAATTAACACGAGGTAGCAGCGTCAAACCATCCGGCGTCCGTAAGCCTTGGACCACCTGGCAAGCACAAAAAACATTATTCAAATTTAATTGGCTACACCGCACTATTTATGTTGCCGACACGAACTTTTTTACATTTTGTCCAGAAAACTACAATTTTATCATAATATTGAAATTTATATAGCTATATGATATGATATTTTTTTTGTCTGCACAAAAGTCATCCTACTGATTACATTTGATTTGATTGGCCATTTGATACAGTAATGCTTTTTGTAAGTAAATTTCTTTTGTAGCAAGTTACACTGATGTGTCATTAAATCTAATGAACTATACAATTAAACGAAGGGTTGTAGTACTAAACCTTGAACTAGCTGGCAAGCACAGAAAAAACGTTATTCTCATTTGATGGCTACTGCGCTCTATATATGTCTCATATCATGGCATAATCTAAAAATCCTCAAAAAGAAATAACGACATGATCTAATCATACTGAAATCATGTTTGCTTCATTACAATGATTTCGAATGGATTGAGAACCCATAGATTAAAACGTTCATTATACACGTAGTTGCTTTTTTTAATAATAAGTATATATTTTGCACTTATCAAAATACTGTATTT
Source organism: Hypericum perforatum (assembly GCA_012979155.1). Taxonomy (NCBI): domain Eukaryota; kingdom Viridiplantae; phylum Streptophyta; class Magnoliopsida; order Malpighiales; family Hypericaceae; genus Hypericum; species Hypericum perforatum. Next base: position 7,460 of record SOPF01022873.1, read on the forward strand.
TTGGCTCATTCAAAAAATATATTCTTCCTGTCCAATGTTGTTATTTACTCACAATCTTCATCATTAGTTTTCTTTCAAATGTTTTGATTGTCTATATATTTTGTGCATATTTTCTTAGGAGTGTCAAGGGGTAAAGAACGGTTTATAGGGCAACTCAACCCAAATAATAAATTTAGTGTTAGGACCGAGAATTAACCCTTTTTAATGGGATTTTGTTGATTAATACAATAATGCTAACTATTTGTTGTGAGTGTTTTGTCAGTAAATTTAAATCTTAAATTATCTACTAGAATTGCAATATTATGTTAAAAATTTCTCACTGACCATGTTTGACGTTTCAAATGAGACTTTGGGTTACTTCAATTTTTTCTTCTCAGTCAATTAACATATGGGAACAGCTGCTAACCGCAAAATTATGTTTTAATCTTACTAATGTTTCCAAGTAAAATTAAGAAAATTAATTTTATGGTTCCCTATTTTTGATAATTAGCTGTTATTCTAAATATACAACTATGTACAAGTTTGCATTCCAATGCTATGTTCTTTGTATAATGAGATTGCCGCCATAACCTCGGTAAACTTCACCCAAGTGAAATTTCGCAAGTGTAGAGAGTAAATTTAGTGGGTTTCTATTTTCCCAACATAAGTACAAGAAGTGAGATTTATATATGAGATTTTGAGTTTTTTTTTTGAATTTCAAATTTAGTCTATTGTACTTAAACTTTCAAAACTTGACACGATTATGAGTTTTATTTTCCTCTAAAGCAAAGTTTTTCCATATTCACAAATGGTAGGGTTTAGATTTCTCACCTTTTAAAAAGAAGGTAGGATCATTTGCCATCATGTACATTAAGTGTTAGTTACGAAATTTAAGGTTTAACTAATATTTAACTGATATAAATTGCTTAGGTGGATATCATGTGACACGGTGAATGTCATCAATTAATCCGTTTTGATAACGGGATGCTAAATGAATTTTCTTTTAAAATGTTATAATAAATATTTATTTGTCTATTTTAATGAATGACATGGTTTTTGTTATTTTTATTCTAGTTATGTGAATTTTTATTAAGTACTTGCTTAATATATGTTTGATTTTTTTATGATGTTAATTAAATTTGTTGGGCTTTGGACCCAATCGCAATTATTATTGTGCGAGTTTAGGCCCGAAACCATTAAGCCGGTCAACAAGCTAGTCAGCAGAACGGTCTAAGCCGCGTCAGCTGTCACATAAGCGCATGCGTCATTACTGGCATGGCACTAATGCATTTGCCGCAAAAGCTAGCGGTGCCACGTGGCAGCATGCTAGGCCACCTAGCAGACATGTAGCCTGATGTGCCACGTGGCTGACATGCGTATCCGTTGCCATGTGGCGCACATATGGCCTGCAACGTGGTGCTTCATCATCAATTAGATTTCTATGTAAAAGGAGAAATCCAAAAGAATCAATTTGAAAGTTTTCCACACAATAAGCTACTAAGAGATGAAAATTTTAGATTAGTTATGGAACTTGTTGTTAGATTTTTCAATTAAGAACATTCGTGGAAATCAAGTTGTGCATTTGTCTGACCGTGATCGTATTTACACCGACAACTCACGGTAATCATTCCAAACTTGTTGATACACTCGCTTCAATAAGTAATTGATATTTAATTAATGTATTAATTTGTTAATTGTATGGAATTTATGCATAATTACACGTTAATTATGCACCAATCTCGACAATTGGTATTAAAGCATGGTTATAACTATTTAAAGTTAATTTGATGTTTTAAATTAAATAATTGTGTGTTATTTTGACTTATAAATCATATTAATTATGATTTAATTGAAAATTACAATTCAGAAGTACTTAATTTTAATTCAATTTAAACATATGGTATTAAATTGATATTTTTCCTACTGAGTGAACTAAATTAGCAAATGCACAAAACCTTAAGGTATGAAATTAAAGTTTGCCATTTACCTGGCACCTGCGTGTCATGGACCTCAATGTTATTTTGGAAAACTTCTAAGACCAAACTAAAATTTTACCATTTCAGTTGATCATTGAAAACCGTAATCGGGCAATTTTTTCCTCTTTCTTCCCTTATTGAATCAGACCTACACTGGCCATTTTACGACCTATAATCGGTCGAGAAATGACCGTCAATAAGTCCTCGATGATTTGTAGTCAAGGTGTAACTAGATTCTGCCGCCGAAAGCTTGATATTGATGCTTTGAAGATCAGTAGTGGTGGAAGGGAGAAGGTAGTATGTGGTCAAGATCGCTTGAACTATCTAGCTAATGTCGGACTACTAGGAAATGTAGAGAGATCTATATTACCCAAATGTGTATCTTATCTACAAGGAATAAGTACTAGAAAACTTTTTGGTATTGGACAAGATATGGTACATATTATTTCATCACTTTATTGACGTTTATTCAAGATATAGTCTAATATACTTGACTTCTCACAAGTCAGAGGCATTAAGCTGCTTTATGACATACATGCATTTTGTTCAGAATTAGAATGATAGAAAGATAAAGGTCTTACAAACTGATCATGGTGAGAATATTTTTCAGATAATTTTGAAGCATTATATGTTGAAAAAAGAATTAATCATCAGCTATCCATTCCTCATACATCCTAATAGAATGGGGTTGCTAAAAGAAGTAATACAATCCTTCTTGACATAGTTAGATCTATGATGGTAGAGGCAAATTGGCCAATATCTTATTATAGGGATATGCTCCTAACTGTCGCATACGTTCTCAATCATATTCTCTCTAAATCATTACTACCACCCTTTATAAAAAATGAACAAATCATAAACCTAATTTATCTTATTTTATACCATGGAGTGTGCATCTTACGTCCATACTATCTCAAGTCATTTTGATAAAATAGGACCGATAGGTAGGAAAAGTATATTTATAAGATATCATGAGATATCTAAAGGATAAATGTTCATAAGTAAATTGGACAAGTAATAGAATTTGAATCTTGTGAAAATCTTGGATGGGTTTCCTAGATTGAGGGAGGTTAGTGAAAATCTTAACCTCTATGAAATAAATGAGTTAGAGCCTTCTGGATCCCTTCTTTCGAGTAGAAGAATTGAGAAGGAAGGTAGTGATTTTCCATCTCAATAAAGTACAAAAGATGCTTATCATAATCCTAATAGGGATAGAATTGCTTATTCCAATAGAAGTATGGAATTTCCACTTAATGAAAGTATGATTCTTGGATATGATGAATATATGAGAGTATCAAATAAAAGAATTTCCACAATGCAGATGGGAGTATCAAATGATACAAAGCTCATTTGGTTGCTCAAGGATTTAAATAACAGGATAAAATAGACTATGATAAGAGTTTCTCCTACTATTAGATTTATGTTTAATAGGGATATTTTAGCCATGGTTGCTAACATGAATCTATAATTGTATGAGATGGATATAAAAACTGATTTTCTCTATGGAGAATTAGATGATAAATTCTATATGATTCAGCCTAAGAGCTACATCCAAAAAGATTGCAAATAAAAGGTTTTCAAATTAAATAGGTCAATTTATCACCTTAAGCAATCATCTAGACAATGGTACATTTGTTTTCATAATATAATCATGGAAAATGATTTTATTATGATAGATAAAGATCACTGTGTGTATTTTAAGCAATCACGTAAGAAGTTTATCATCATCAGTTTGTATGTTGATGATATACTCTTGGATGGGACTTCTTGTTGAAATTAAAGATTGATTTTCTTCCAACATTGAAATAAAAGACATGGTAAAAGCTGATTAACATACTCGGAGTTAAGATTTTGAGAAATTATTCATAAGAGACATATATTCGTAAAGTAGTAAAATGGTTCAATTTGGATCATAGTAATTCAAAGTATGTTCCATTAGTGAAAAATCAAAATTTAGGTAAGGATATAAGTCTGAAGACTGCCAAACAAATAGGAGATACGGAAAAGATTTTGTATGTCAATGTAGTTGGATGCCTTATATATGTAATATTGTGTACAAGACCTGATATTTGCTATGCATTGAGCATTGTAAGCAGATATTAGTCTGGTCCAGACAATGCTCAATAGAAGGATATCAAAGGAAATTCTAAAATATTTAAACACTACAACTTTAGCTTGTGCTAAAGATCGTAGTATCCATGGTAGAGTTAAGCATATGGATAATAAATTTTATTTTCTTAGAAGTTTAGTAAAGTATAAAGAACTATGTATGAAACACATATCTGGTCACATATACTTTAACTAAAGTATTACCTGAAAAGTGTTCGAGAAATATGTTAAGTCATTAGGTTTACGATGGTTTCATTTATAAATAAAGAAGCCTACTCATAGGGGTGTTTACCTTAATAGGAGTTAAATATGTTAAGTTAATGAGATAAGGTAGTTATTGGATATTCAAATGTGCATATCCTTCGACAAAATGTCGTCTTGCTAAAGAGCAAGATTCATTATAGAATGCAGTAATGAGTTACTGCTTTTGAATATTCAATAATCCATAAGATAAGATATATGTAGTACTTATCATACCGTCTGTCCTAACATCCTAGAGTTTAGTTACACTCTAGCATGGTGTTAAATGACATGTGTTTCTATAAAAAGGGAAAGTACACGATAACACATGAATGAGTATCATGTGTTCTATTTAACCACCATATTGGATGAAAATGTAGAGTGATTTCATAATCCCTAGTGTGAGATCAATTTTCCAGAATTACTACTCTCGATACTTATCCTTAAGATCCTACACATATTTTGGAAATATGATTCAGCGCTTCTAGCTTAAAGCATTCATGAAAAAATTATAACATAGTGATTTGACTTGGCAGAACTAACTAGAAAAAAGATCACTGACTAGTATTAGAAAGGGTTTACCGATACTTAAAGTATACTATAAACTATGGCATACATTATGCTAAATATCCAATTGTATTAGAAGGTAACAGTGAAGCAAATCAGATATCAGACACGAAAGACTTCAACTCCACGAATTGATATGTATTCACTATAAGAGGAGGAACTGTGTCTTGAAAGTCTTCTAAATAAATATGCATAGATCAATTTACCATGGAGACAGAGTTCATAGCACTAGACAAAGCTGGGAAAGAAGTTGAATGGCTCAAAAACTTCTTAGCGGATATTCCAAGTTAGAGCAGACCAGTGCCTCCTATATTGTTAAACTATTTGCAATTGGGAGGGCATAAAGGATGATGTACGATAAAAAGTCTAGACACATCTATCAAAGACACAATATCGTTAAACAATTGATCTTTAGTAATGTGATCACTATTAATTACGTAAAGTATAAGGATACTTTAGCTGATCCTTTTACGAAAGGGATCAATAGAAATCAAATATATAATGCAGTGAGGGGAATAGGATTAAAATCCACACATTAAATAATGTCTATAGCACTAACTCAACCATGATGAGTAAAGATCCCACAAATTTAGTTCAATGAGATAACTAAGTTATGGAGAGTTCAACTAATCACTTAGAACCTATCTCATTCTTAGATTTTGTCCAAGTGTTAACTTGCAGAGGTGTGGTGAGGTAAAACATTACACCTTTAATATTTACTATACCTTGATAAAGGTGGAGTATAGCATCTCATTCTTAGATTTTGTCCAAGTGTTAACTTGCAGAGGTGTGGTGAGGTAAAACATTACACCTTTAATATTTACTATACCTTGATAAAGGTGGAGTATAGCACGATACTATAAATGGGAAAAATACTAATGAATCTAAGATATGAACTATGGCTAAACACAATGTGAGAACGCAAATATACTAGAGTTATTATAGTGTAAATACTACTGTCTTGGTTTACACCAAAAGTTGACAGTTTAAGACATCTCATTTACCGAGCAGTGAGTAAATCTAATAACATATTACTAGAAAAGGTTCGGACAGATACCTTTGGCTCTTTGGACCCAACGATCGCTGGGAAGCCAGTGCCTATTGGGTGTTACTGCGACAGGTTTTTTTTAATCAGCTCTAGACTTATTCAGGACTCCTAGTTCAACCTAAATAGGGTTTTTTGTACCCCAAGTATTGTCTACTATATAAAGACATGTTACTAGGGCTGTATTAAGACTTTATAACTCGGTTCCCATCAATAAAAGTTCTCTTTTCTTACCATGGACGTAGGCATTAGGATGAAGCATGTTATATCTTATGTCCATGTTCTTTGTGCGACTTTGTTCCCAAATTGGTATGTTCCTAACAACTAGTATCAGAGCTTTTGGTGAGAGGAAGATGGATGGCGCAAAGTTTTCTCTTGTAAAGTTTGATGGTTTGTCAAATTTTGGGTTATGGCAAAGGTGTGTCAAGGATCTCCTTATGCAACAAGGGATGGTCATCACGTTCTTGGAGAAGAAGCTCGAGAAGATAGGGGACCAAGAGTGGAAGGAAATGGAGGCCAAGGTGGTGGCGATAATTTGCTTGTACTTGGTGGATGACATGATGTATCACGTGATGGATGAGTAGTCATCAGCTGAAGTATGGAAGAAATTGGAGGCAATGTATATGTCTAAGTCTTTGTTGAACAAGCTTTATCTTAAGCAATAGTTGTAAGTGCTCAAGATGAAGGAGGGCTCAAATTTGAGCCAACATATCAATGGTTTCACTCAACTAGTGAGCAACTTGAGAAAGGTTGATGTGAAGTTCGAGGAGGAAGATAAGGTGTTGTTGCTCCTGAATTCCTAACTAGGTTCCTAGGAGAATTTAGTTACAACTCTGACATTGGAAAAAGAGTCCCTGGAGTTGGAGGATATCCCAAGTGCTCTTTTAGGATTTCATCAAAGGAGGAAAAGTAGAGATGAATGAATAGAAGTGTTGGTTGTGAGGGGTAGCCACAGTGATTGTGGATCGAAAGATGGAAAGAGATCCAAGTCGGGGTCAAGGAGGTTTAGGGGCAATTGTTATGAGTGTGGAGAAAAAGGTCACTTGAAGAAGGATTGTCCAAGAAGACATTGGGATCACGAAGGAGGGTCAGGTTCCATAAATGTTGGCTTAGGTTTGAACTGGGCAGATGGTGACTATCTTTCTCTTTTATCAAGTCCAAAGCATTCAGATTCCTGGATTTTGGGTAGCGTTTGCTCCTTTCACTTGATGCCCAAGAGAGGGTAGTTTGACACGTACAAGTTCATTGATTCAGCTATAGTGACTATGGGTGATGGTCTATCTTATAAGATTACCAGCATATGTTCCGACCATTGGTTAGTGGAGATTTGACGTATCAGGAGGATCTAGTCAGGATTTTGGATCGTGAGGTCAAGAAGCTTCAGAACCAGGAAATTTTGATGATCAAAATTGCATGGGCTAATCACACTTTAGCCGAAGTGACTTGGGAGGTAGAGGAGGAGATGAAGAGCAAGTTTCCTCACCTCTTCGAATGACAAGTAAGTCACTCTTTGTTATGCAAATTCGGGGACTGAATTTTATAAGAAGGGAAGACTGTTACGACCCTCGTTAAATTTGTCTTGGTCGTGACTGCTAGGTCTGACAGTTGGTTGTTTTTGTGTCAATCGGTTCTCGAACCATGTGGCTTAACTCGTTGACTTTTGGAGGATTAGGCATAACTTTGACGTGTGAACTCTAATTTGGATGATTCCAAGTCGAATAAGTTTATAACACGTTAGTCTACGACTATCGTGTTTTTGAGTTTTATGGTTTGCCATTCGTCTTTGAGTTATGAGCTAATTTCGGTGGGATTCACGAATGGTAGGCTTAGTTCGTCAACTTTTGGTAGAAAAATGATAACTTCCTCATACGAACTCCAAATCAAGCGATTCCAAAACGAGTAGAACCGTAAGACCTAGATCTATAAGTTTGCAAATTTGAGTTTGTGAAATTCGGAATTTTGAGAGGGGGTACAGAATGTTTACCCAGCGTACGCTAGAAGGGTACAGATTGCTTACCCAGCGGATGCTAGGAAGCCAGCATACGCTGGGCCACCCGAGAAATGTCATTTTTGGACCTTTTTATCCCTCCCACTTGGTAAAACCTATATAAACCTCCTTCCAAAAATAGAAAATCTCATCCATTTCATTCCACTCAAAATATTTAGTTTTGGAGGAGAGGAAAAGGGAGAAAAAGAAGAGAAGAAGAGAAAAGGAAGAAGATCTTGGATTTGGAGTTTGTTAAGTGAGTTTTGGATTCAGTTTTATTAGAAATTAGTTTAGATCTTTTGATTACCTTTAAGTTGATGTTAAGTTTGATGATTTTGGAGAACTTTTGGCTTGACCTAGGTGAAGAGCATGTTGGGTTTTTGAGGCTTGGATGATGATATGAGGGTTTATGATGATATAAGTTGTTGATCTAGGCTTTGATGATAGTTTCGAGGAGTGTTATGCATATTTTAAGAAACTTGTGAGAGAGGTTGATATTAAGGACTTAGGTGAGATTTTTCTCATTTTGTTGAACTTGAGGAGGTTTGGTTGGAGTTATGATGGTATAGGTTGATGTGTTATGCTTTAGGTTTATATTAGAGAACTATTGTGCTTATTTTAGGAACTTTGTGTAGAAAACCACATTAGGGACTTTAGTGTAGATCTTTCCCTTTCTTTGTGTTTGGAGGATGTTATTGATGAAGGAGTTGTCTCTTTTGACTTAGTTGATTGCCTTGAGGAGTCCGAGCAACGAGGGACGTGAAACGACAAGCGGAGAGCTTTTAGGAGCTTTTGCTCATTTTGGTGTAAGGCAGGGTGATATTATCCCTAACCTTTGTGTTGGCTAACTTTGGTTGTTATCAATTTGTTATTATGTATTGATATGATGATTATGTGGTTATATGATAGATTATGAATGTGAGTCTTTAATTTGTGTGTGCTTGATGATTTTTGGTTTATGCATGGTTTTGACAAATATGACTCTTATGGATTATGAGGATTTGGTTTAGTAATTTATGAATATGCATATGATATGTATGAGTCAATTCGTGAGATGGCAGACGATGAGGTCTACCCATGACCAAGTGGGGATGTTGGCACATGTGCACATGTTTTTGGGGATACATTGGATATGTTATGATTTATAATATGGCCAACGGAGTTTGAATATGAAAAGCGCTATAAGATATGGTATCCCAATGTTGTGAGAGGGAGTGACATAATCTAGACCTATCCGAAGTCCATCCATATTTTAGCGTTCGTGATGCCACTTTCGGGTTAGAACGTGTCTATGTGTATAAATATGAATTTGTCATTAATTAATTTGAATTACTTGTAATGTGCTAGATTTGAGTCAATGCATGTGATTGGTTAGTTAATTATAGGTTAGTTTTAACATCTCAAATACTTACCCCCTCCTCCACAGGTGACGAACTTTGATTTCTATTTGACATCCAAAGTGTTTGTCTGTTCGACCGAGAACCCGTCGTCTTCTTCTCGGTTCTCGAAGTCTTCAGAGGGTACTATTTTGTGATCTTAGTAGTCGCTCCATTGTATAGTTAGTGGGACCTTGTGTATGAACTATAGTATTTAGAATATAGATATTGTAAGTATTTTTGTACAAATATGTTTTACACTTTCGTGATTATGATTTGCATTATGTATGTTCGAGGCTGGTTGGACCACTACTTTTCGGTTTGAAGAGTGTGATCCAATGCCGGTTAGTGACTTGATTTTGGGTCTTGACAGAGTTGGTACAGAGCTATAGGTTTTCAAAACTCTAATTTATCAGAGCCTAAGATTCTTGTGTCTGAATTATCAGTTATGTATAATAGAGCATAGGATTGTCTTGTCTTTGTCTTCTTTTGTATGTTAATCCTTATGTGCTTATTCTTAACTCCTATATATAGGAGGATATGACTAGCACACATAGTGATTCCGAACTGGCGAGGAGTAATGGGGAAGGCTGCCAAGGTCGAAGGGAGGAAGTAGCTCCTGAAGTCGCACCAACTGTTAGTGCTATGAGGGATGAGGTCCCTCTGCCTGTCATTAATGCTCTTGCAGCTGTGTTAGAAGGGCAAGGTAGCGGCAATGTGGATCGGGTGATGTTGGTGATGGAGAAGTTCATTGTCATGCAACAAGTTCAGATTGAGCAGAACATGATGACGGCTGCTAGGGATGATTCTTTGGGAGAGTTCTTGAGGTTGAAGTTGCCGATGTTTTTAGGTATGAAGGATGATCCCCAGGTCTTCATCGATGAGATAGAGATGAGGAAAAGAATCTTGAGGTGTGATGGAGTAAGAATGGTGGAGCTCGCCTCATTTTAGTTAGTTGGCGAGGCTGGAGTATGGTTCCCGAATGAGAGATCATATGCTTGGACGTGGAAAGTCTTCAGCAAGGCCTTATTGGATTGATTTCTACCCGAGAGTTTGAAGGATGTTCGAGCTTTCAAGTTTGAGTGACTGGTGAAAACACTTGGGATGATGGTGGATCAGTACGATCAGAGGTTCAACTATCTATCGCATTATGCAGAATATTTGATCCCCGATGAGAAAAAGAAGATAAAGAGGTTTATTCGTGGCCTTGACGATTCCATATTCAAGGTCATGATGCCTCGTGGATTTGAGACGTATGCTGCTATTGTAGATTGTGCTCGGACATTGGAGATGTGGGATAGTGATCGTTAGGTAGCTCCGAGCCAGTCAAAGATTCAGAGGTTGGATGGACCACCACAAAATAGTGTGAACCAAGGGTTCAGGCCGCAAGAGAGATGGTCCACTGGTCAATCAGCATCGTCAAGGGGCGGAGGACCAGTTAGAAGATTCGGTATAAGAAATGACTTTCGAGGACAGCGTTCAGCTCTGGGTCAGTCTAGTAACTCCAAGATGTGCCCGAGCTATGGAAAGCAATATCCAGGAGATGTGTGCTACAAGCGGATTGGAGATTGCTTCAATTATGGTCGGGTATGCCACCAAGTTCGAGACTGTCCTACATTCGGACAGCATAGGCAAGCAGCGAGCATGGTAGCCTCGCATTCAGTACAATCAACTCCTCGTCCACAAGTTCAAAGGGAAGCTGGTGCGAGAATTGAAGGAGTGAGGTCTGAAGGCAGAAGAAGTGGAGTGCAACCTCGTGTTTATGCTCTAACAAGGAGAGATACGGAGGCTAGCAATAATGTGGTTGCAGGTACCCTTTCTGTCAGTTCGTCTAATGCACGCATTCTATTTGACTCAGGATCCATACATTCTTTTGTGTCATCCTGGTATGTATAATTTTTGGATATTTTGCCTATATGCTTAGATGAACTAATGATTGGTACTACACCTTAGAGTGGTTATGTGAATATCTGTGAGGTTGTTAGATCATATGTTATCCCAATTAGTGGACGTAAGCTGTCGACTGATTTGTACGTGTTGGATATGGAGAATTTGACTTGATAGTGGGAATGGATGTGTTGTCCACTTATCATGCGATGGTGGACTGCTTTGAGAAGCGAGTCACCTTTCGTCCATTGGGAGAGATGGAGTTTGAGTTTCAGGGTGAGAGGAATATGACGGTAGCTAAGTTGATTTCGTTTATGAAAGTTACTCAGTTTTTGGAGAAGGGATGTGTGGGCTATCTTGCTTGGTTGAAGGAGATTGGGAAGGAAGAAGTTTCGATAGATGATATTCTAGTAGTTAGGGAATATTTGGATGTGTTTCCGGAGGATTTGCTGGGATTACCCCTGGTGAGGGAGATTGAATTCTGCATTGAGTTAGAAACTGGCACTGAGCCAATTTCTATACCGTCGTATCGTATGGCTCCGACTGAGATGAAGGAGTTGAGAGAACAATTGAAAGATTTGTTAGATAAAAGCCATGTTTGGCCTAGTGTGTCTCCGTAGGGAGCTCCGGTTTTATTCGTGAGAAAGAAAGATGGAACTTTGCATTTATGCATAGATTATCGAAAGTTAAATAAGATGACCGTTCGTAAACAGTATCCACTATCGAGGATGGATGACCTGTTTGATCAATTGTAGGGAGCTAATTGGTTTTCCAAGATTGACTTGAGATCGGGGTACTACCAGTTGCGGATAAGGGAGTCAGATATTCCGAAGACATCATTCAGAACTCAGTATAGACAATACAAGTTTTTGGTCCTGCCATTTAGTTTGACGAATGCTCCGGCTACGTTTATGGACATGATAAATCGGACATTCAAACCTTTTTTGGATCAGTTTATGGGCGTCTTTATTGATGATATTTTGGTGTACTCTACGAGTCAGGAAGAACATGAGAAATACCTTAGGCTGGTATTACAGAAGTTGCGAGAGAAGGAGCTTTATGCTAAACTCTCTAAGTGTGAGTTTTGGCTTCAGAGTGTGGCCATCCTAGGACACGTGGTGTCCAGTGATGGAGTATCGGTAGATTATAATAAGATTGAAGCTGTAATGAGTTGGCCTACTACGATAAATGTGATAGAGATACGTAGCTTTCTGGGTCTAGCAGGTTACTATCAACAGTTTCTCAAGGACTTCTCAACTTTGGCATCACCGTTAACCTGACTAACGCAGAAGAATGCAAAGTATGAATGGTCGAAGAAGTGTGAAGAAAGCTTCAGAGAGCTTAAGGATCGGTTGACGTATGCACCTGTATTAGTCATACTTTCGAGTATGGGTGGATATTTAGTTTATTGTTATGCGTCAAGGGTTGGATTGGGGTGTGTTCTGATGCAGCACAGGAACATTATTTCTTACGCCTCTAAAGAGTTGAAGAAGCACAAAGAGAATTATCCGATCCACAATTTAGAATTGGCGACTGTGGTGTTTACATTGAAGATTTGGAGGCATTATCTTTATGGCAAGAAGTTTGAGATCTTCACGGATCATAAGAGCCTAAAGTACATCTTTCAACAACGGGATTTGAATTTGAGACAGAGAATGTGGATGGAGTTATTCAAGGATTATGATTGCACCATCAACTATCATTCGGGAAAAGCTAATGTAGTAGCCGACGCTTTGAGTCAGAAATCTGTGGTTTAACCAAGGTTTTTGGCTAAGATGCATATGAGATCCATCTTGCGAGGACAAGTCATGGGTTTGCAAAAGGAAGATCCGGAGGTGATCGAGATGATAAGAAAAGTTGAACTAGGTGTGTTGCCTAAGTTCCAACTTGATGATGGTGTGTTATATTATGGATTACTAGTGGTTATTCCGGATGTTGGAGATTTGAGGAAGGAGTTATTGGCTCAAGCACACCAAGCTGTGTACAGTATGCATCCGGGATCTACAAAGATGCACCATGATTTGAGAAGCAACTATTGGTGGAAAGGCATAAAGCGAGATATTGTGATATTTGTCTCAAAGTGCTTGACCTGTTAACAGGTGAAAGCAGAACATCAGAGACCTTCGGGATTGTTGCAACCTTTGGAGATTTCGATGTGGAAGTGGGAGCGAATTACGATGGATTTATTGGTTGGACTTCCGACAACTTCTCAAGGATACGACAGTGTATGGGTCATCGTAGATCAATTGACTAAGTCAGCCCATTTCTTACCGATTAAGATTACCTACGATGCGAGTAGGTTTGCTTAGATCTTTATCGATGAGATTGTTCGGTTGTATGGTGCACCAATTTTGATCGTCTCCGATCGCGAAAAGCATTTCACGTCGCGATTCTGGAGGAAATTTTAGGAAGCTATGGGACTCAATTAGATTTGAGTATGGCCTTTCATCATCAGACAGATGGTTAGTCTGAGCGAGTTATTTAGATTTTGGAGGACATGATGCGCACTTGCACTATTGATTTCGGAGGAAGTTGGGATCGTTATTTGCCTTTGATGGAGTTTGCGTACAATAATAGCTATCAGTCAAGCATCAAGATGGCTCTGTATGAAGCTCTGTAAGGGAGAAAGTGCAGATCTCTGTTATGCTGGAATGAGGTCGGTGAGAAACAGCTTTCAGGAAATAATTTGGTACAAGAGAAAAATGAGAAGATTCAGTTTATTCGATAGCGTCTGAAAACTGCTCAGAGTCAGTAAAAGTCTTATGTGGATAAGAGGTGGAAGGACATTGAGTTTGACATAGGACTTCATGTCTTTCTTAAGGTGTCGCCCATAAAGGGGACGATGAGATTCGGAAGAAGAGGGAAGCTAAGTCCACGATATGTCGGTCCATTGGAGATTTTGGAAAGAGTTGGACCAGTTACTTATCGGTTGATTGGCATTGCCACCATCATTGTCGCATGTGCATCCAGTTTTCCATGTTTCCATGCTTAGATGGTATTTGCATGATTCGATGCACGTGTTGGAACCGCAAGCAGTGGAGGTTAGTGGAGATTTGATGTATCAGGACGATCCAGTCAGGATTTTGGATCGTGAGGTCAAGAAGCTTCGAAACCAGGAAATTCCGATGATCAAAATCGCATGGGCTAATCGCACTTTAGCCGAAGTGACTTGGGAGGTGGAGGAGGAGATGAAGAGCAAGTTTCCTTACCTCTTCGAATGACAAGTAAGTCACTCTTTGTTATGCAAATTCGGGAACTAAATTTTATAAGGAGGGGAGACTGTTACGACCCTCGTTAAATTTGTCTTGGTCGTGACAGTTAGGTCCGACCGTTGGTTGTTTTTGTGTCAATCGGTTATCGTACCATGTGGCTTAACTCGTCGACCTTTGGTAGAAAAATCATAACTTCCTCATACAAACTCCAAATCAAGCGATCCCAAAACGAGTAGAACCGTAAGACCTAGATCTATAATTTTTATGATTTGAGTTTTGTGAAATTCGGAATTTTGAGAAGGGGTACAAAACGTTTACCCAGCATACGCTGGGGGGGTACAGATTGCTTACCCAGTGGACGCTGGGAAGCCAGCGTATATTAGGCCACCCGAGAAATGTCATTTTTGTACCTTTTTACCCCTCCCACTTGGTAAAACCTATATAAACCTCCTTCCAAAAATAGAAAGTCTCATCCATTTTATTCCACTCAAAATATCTAGCTTTGGAGGAGAGGAAAAGGGAGAAAAAGAAGAGAAGAAGAGAAAAGGAAGAAGATGTTGGATTTGGAGTTTGGTAAGTGAGTTTTAGATTAAGTTTTATTAGAAATTAGTTTAGATCTTTTGATTATCGTTAAGTTGATGTTAAGTTTGATAATTTTGGAGAACTTTTGGCTTGACCTAGGTGAAGAGCATGTTGGGTTTTTGAGGTTTGGATGATGATATGAGGAGTTATGATGATATAAGTTGTTGATCTAGGTTTTGATGATGGTTTCGAGGAGCATTATGCAAATTTTAAAAACTTGTGAGAGAGGTTGATATTAAGGACTTAGGTGAGAATTTTTCATGTTGTTGAACTTGAGGAGGTTTGGTCAGAGTTATGATGGTATAGGTTGATGAGTTATGCTTGAGGTTTAGATTAGAGAACTATTGTGCTTATTTTAGGAACTTTGTGTAGAAAATCACATTAGGGACTTTAGTGTAGATCTTTCCCTTTCTTTGTGTTTGGAGGATATTATTGATCAAGGAGTTGTCTCTTTTGATTTAGTTGATCTCCTTGAGGAGTCCGAGCACCGAGGGATGTAAAACGATGAGTGAAGAGCTTTTAGAAGCTTTTTCTCATTTTGGTGTAAGGTAGGGTGATATTATCCCTAACCTTTGTGTTGGCTAACTTTGGTTATTATCAATTTGTTATTATGTATTGATATGATGATTATGTGATTATATGATGGATTATGAATGTGAGTCTTTGATTTGTGTGCGCTTGATGATTTTTGGTTTATGCATGGTTTTGACAAATATGAGTTTTGTGGATTATGAGAATTTGGTTTGGTAATTTATGAATATGCGCATGATATGTGTGAGTCAATTTATGAGATGGCAGACGATGAGGTCTACCTGTGACCAACAAGGGATATTGGCACATGTGCACATGTTTTTGGGACTACATTGGATATGTTATGATTATGATATGGTCGGCGGAGTTTAAATATGAAAAGCACTATAAGATATGGTATCCCAGTGTTGTGAGAGGGAGTGACACGATCTAGACCTATCCAAAGTCCATCCATGTTTTGGTGTTCGTGATGCCACTTTCGGGTTGGAACGTGTCTATGTGTATGAATATGAATTTGTCATTATTTAATTTGATTGTGATGTGCTAGATGTTAATTTAGCACCAATTATCTATGCATGATTTGAGTCAATGCATGTGATTGGTTAGTTAATTATAGGTTAGTTTTAATATCTCCTACTAAGTACTTTCAAGTACTTACCCCCTCCTCCTCAGGTGACGAACTTTGATTTCTGTTTGACATCCGAAGTGTTTGTCTATTCGACTGAGAACCTGTCATCTTTTTCTTGGTTCTCGAAGTCTTTGGATGGTACTATTTTGTGATCTTAGTAGTCGCTCCATTGTACAGTTAGTGGGACCTTGTGTATGAACTCTAGTATTTAGAATATAAATATTGTAAGTATTTGTATACATATATGTTTTATGCTTCTGCGATTATGATTTGTATTATGATGTTCGAAGCTGGTTGGACCACGGCTCTTTGGTTTGAAGAGCATGATCCAACAAGAGCCGTGGTCCAACGCTGGTTAGTGACTCAGTTTTGGGTCCTGACAGCATAGGAGATATCCGAATCAATATATGGGATAGTATTATGGTAAAGTTGTGTAGGGTTAGGCATGTTTTGAGGTTAGAGAAGAATTTGATCTTATTAGGAGCCTTAGATTATAGCGGGTACGGCTACAAGGTAATAGGTGCTCTAATCAAGGTGGAGAAGAATGTTATGGTAATGATGAAGGGGGAAAGAGATATTCAGATAGGTTTGTGGGAGGCATTTTTGCAAGAAGAGTCACATCCTTGTGTTCTGAGGGAGAGGCAAGAAGCTTAGGTCATGTGAAGTTGGCTCACATGAGGGAGAAAAGGCTCGACATAGATGGTTTGAGTAGAGTTGGGATTCACAGAGATATCGATAGCAAGCTATGGTTGTTACATAGAGGCATGGTTGACAAGAAGTCATGGTTCTCTCAGAGATGCTTTGTTAGTTGGGCCCACTATGGATGTCTAAAGGGATGTGCACGTCAAAGGTGTCTGATAGGCTTGACATTGGGCATGTAAAGCCCTTGGTGACATCATGCAAAGAGCGGGTATCTCACTCAAGGCCAAACTTTGGTGTTCGAAGCATGTTGAAGGTTTTACTCAGTGGAATAAAAAATTGCCCATTGTATGCTATGGCAAATAGCATTGGTTTGTGGTAAGATAGTTCGGTAGAAGAGCAGTTCGAGGTTGCGAGGCATGGGGCTAATAAAAAAATAGAGGGTTTGTTTATTGGTCACAAGGTTTCTTCTGCAAGGGGACTTGTTATTTCGTGTTTAATAAAGACTCAAGGGAATCAGCCAAGTAAGCTTGGAAGTTCGAGCTTTGGGGCTGGCTCCAAGTGATTGAATGAAGGAATATGGAAAAGTTGAGATGGTCTTATTGATAATAGTGGTTATCTATAGTTGATGGAGTGAGTCGGTAGTCTAGTCAAGTTCTGTAAATTTTCATAGTTCTTTATGGGGCAGAGTCATCATCAAAGTGTAGTTTGTTGAAGTTCAGGTAGAACTTCATGGTTTCTTGTACGGGATAATTTCTTGCCAAGGTAAAGATTGTTGAGTTGTGGTGAGGAAATAGTGGAACAGCGACTGCTACCAGGCTAACAGGCACCAGGGGGCAGCTATGCAGCATAGCTGCCCAGCCAGCGTACGCTGGGGGTTCGAACATAGAGCTTTGGCTCTTCGGGCCCAATAACTATTGGGAAGCTAGTGCCCGCTGGGTACTACTGTGACAGGTTTTTCTAATCAGCTCTGGACTCGTTCAGGACTTCTAGTTCGACCTAGATAGGATTTTCTTGTACCCAAGTGTTGTCTACTATGTAAAGACATGTTACTAGGGTTGTATTAAGGCTTTGTAACTCGGTTCTTATCAATAAAATTTCTTTCTTAATGTGGATGTAGGCATTAGGTCGAACCATGTTATACCTTATATCTGTGTTATTTGTGTGATATTATTCCCGTGTTGGTATGTCCTAACAGACTACACCCATGTCGACTTATTTGTAGTTATGAGGATGGTGCAAAGCACTATCCATGCAGAAGCACGCACATTGACCCAGGCATGGGCTCGAGATTAGATGCTTGGATGCTTAGTGGTTCATTGGACACTTTAAGCATACTTAGTACTTCACACACCAGCACATCACTAAGATCTCTAAAGTTTTGTCTAAATACAGAGCTATCCAGACTGATGATGGGACACGAACCTAAGTAAATACGACTATACTGCAAACAGACGTGATGTCGGATAGGGATGAGGCATCCAGACAGCCCTCTAAAGGGAAACAAAGAGGTTGAACCCTATTTACAAGGGGCCTCCAAAGAGACGCTATTGTTCAGAGCAGACAACTAGTGCCAATAGATGCGTCCCTTCAGAATGCCTGCATTTATGCCTCCTCCAGCCTATAAATAGGCCTGCCCCCTTACCATTTAATCCATCCCATCAATATATTGCAATTCTCTTCTCTCCATCCCTTGTTTACTACAAAATGTCCAAAAACGAAAGTTCTGGATATGCACAGGTTTGCCAAATATTTTGAGAAATATGTGCGATGTTCTTCGAAATGCCCAACAAATGTTGTATTTTGGCAATGACCTCCCTAGCACGTACCACAGTAAAATATATGAAGCAAATTTCTCTTACGGAGAAAGTGTCCAATACTTGCCATGTGATGTGTGCGTAAACATACACACAATTTGTTATGTTTAGCGTAGTGTCTAGTCGTGTTTTGGGTTAGTTAGGTTATGTTTCGTTGAATATTTAGGTTATTATGTGTGTTTAGTCGAGAAGGAGATGTCTATTGAGTTTTGTGTGTTTTGTAAGGAATGGTGAGCAGGACAAGAATCGGTGAGAATGCAAGATGAGTTATGGAAGAATGGTTTAGGCTCAATTAGTCGACGTTTGTTAGAAAATGCATAACTTTCTCATACGAACTCCAAATTGTGTGATTCCAAGATGAGAAAGTGACACCTTGATCTACAACTTTGGTTTCGATGGTGCGACAAATTGTTACCCAGCGTTTGCTAGACTTCTGCATGTTTAGTTTAGTTACGACTTTTATTTTAATTAGGAACTTTTGTCTCACCTATATAAAGTGTTAAGACCTAGGTTAAAGACATTCTTGGCCCATTTTTGTGCAAGAGTCATAGCTTTTAGGTATTATTACTTTCACTTCAAGGATTATAATCAACAATTTGGATCTTCAATCAATGTGGTATTTTCATACTTCGTAATCAAGATTTGTCTTTTCATTCAATTGCTTGATTATTTATTATTTGATTGATTCGTATTGTGTGCTTAGAATTAAGATTGACAACCTTAGTTCGTAGAATAGATTGCATCCATTTATTTCATTTCATTTTGTTTCGTTTGCTTAGATATTGTTGTTAGGATTTAGGATTGACAACCCTAGATTCGAATAACGATAGTAGAATTTGTAGTTTAGAACCAACCAATCACTTGATTTTAATTGCTTAGATTAAGATTGAGAATTCATAATCCAGTACTTTGAGAATTGATCCATCTGTCCTTATGGAGACGATCTTAGTTATCACTATATTACTTGAGCAATCATGTTCTCTTGCACATTCCGAATCCGATATTTATCGCATCAAGTTTTTGATGCCGTTGTCAGGAACAGATTTGAATCAATCTGTCTTTAATATTGGATATAGTTTTCTTGATTTTGAGACTAAGCATTAATTTTCTTTTTCTGTTCATCACTACACTTGATCTCTTTTGTTGAGTTTTGCAGTATAGTGAAAATTGTAGGAGATTACAGATCGACAGGTAAACAACTTACCACTCAATAATGGAAGGAGGCAGATGCACCCTAGACTAGCTGATCTTCGACCCAGTATTGAATACCCAACTATGGAGGCCAATAATTTTGAGATTAAATCTAGCCTCATCAATATAGTTCATGGAGTTCAGTTTGGGGGGAATCCTTTAGAAAATCCCACAAAGCACATCCAAACTTTTGAAGATCATTGCTCGACAGTCAAGTACAATGGTGTCTCAGCAGATGCCATCAAATTGTGATTGTTTAAGCAAAGCTTAAAGGATGATGCTAGAGAGTGGGTGGACGCATTTTCCGTAGGCACCTTTACCACATGAGACGAGCTTGTAGACAAATTTCTAGAGAAATACTACCCACCAGGTAAAACTACTCAACTACAGAACAAAATCTCTCAATTTAAGTAGCAGGGTGGCGAATCTCTACATGAGATATGGCATCACTACAAGAGGCTACTCCGCAACTGCCCACATTATCAGATCCCAGATTGGATACTCATCCAAATATTCTACAACGGATGTGAGTCACAAGTTCGAATCAACCTGGATGCAGCAGCTGGAGGTGATTTGATGGCCAAGGACGAAGCTGAAGGTTTACACATCATTTAAGCCATGGCCACCAATAATCATGAGTAGGGAGATCGAGTAGAAAGAAAGAAAGTGACTAGCGTACAAGACAACTATGAGATCACTGCACTCAAAGCAGAGGTGGCAACTCTCACACAGTTAATCCAAGCCACATATGCACCACCATCTGTCCTACCTGCTCAGGTTTGCGAAATTTGCACTGGTCCACATGGTACTAATAATTGTTCTCTTATTGCTGAATCTATTAATTATTTGGGTAATGCAAATAATGATCCATATTCTACTACATATAACCCCAGTTGGAGAAACTACTCAAATTTTTCTTGGAGAAATAATGCAGGTCAACAGGTACCTCAGCCACAATAAGGACCACCTCTGCAGGATAGCTGGGGTGAAGATGATTTGAGGAAGCAAGTGCTAAGCCATGAAGCCATGATCAGAAATTAGAGGTAAAAATTGGCCAATTAGCAGCACAATTGAATGCAAGACAACTAGGCACACTTTCAAGCAATATTGAAGCTCCTCCTACTAGACAAGAGCACTGCAAGGCTATCACAACTTGGAGTGAGCTAGATTTGGAAAAGAATACAGCTATCTAGCAGTGAAATCTTAAACAAAGAAGGCAAGCTTGGAGGAAGATAAACTCACAGCAGATTCTACAAAATTAACACTGGAAAGAAAATACTCTCCACCACCCTTCCCAAAAAGACTGCAAAAACAAGCAACTCATCCTAGCTACAAGAAGTTTCTGGAGTTGTACAAGAACTTGCACATTAATATTCCAATCCTTGATGCTTTTGAACAAATGTCAACCTACAGAAAATGGATCAAGGAGTTCCTTACGAAGAAGAAGAATATTGATGATTTCAAGGTTATCTCGCTGACTAGGGAGTGTAGTGCAGTTCTGAGCCAAGATTTACCTCACAAAATGAATGATCCAGGTAGCTTCACCATTCCTTGCTCTATTGGGGATGAGACATTCAAGAAGGCACTAATGACCTTGGCTATAGCATCAATTTAATGCCTTTCTCGATATTCAAGAAACTTGGTTTAGGGGACATGAAGGAAACTTCAGTAGTGCTTCAGCTTGCTGATCGATCAGTCGCTAGACTAAAAAGAATAGTTGAGAACGTACTTGTGAAGGTTTATACCTTAATCTTTTTAGTGGACTTTATTGTCATGGAAATGCCAAAAGATCAAGACGTCTCTCTCCTCTTTGGGCATCCATTTTTAGCCACTGCAAAAACAAGTATTGATGTCGAGTGAGAGGAGTTATGGTTCAAAGTCTGTGGGGAAGAGGTAGTCTTTAATGTATTTAATTCAGCCAAGTACCCGACCACAGAGGATGATTGCTACCAGATCAACATTGTTGATAAGTTGATAGCTAAGCACAATGTAGAAGCTCATCTCGAGAGCCAACTATAGGTCATGCAGGAGATTGCAATGGAAGTGAATAGACCAGAAATTAGAGAGCAAGTGGCATGGGTGCACACAGTTGAATTACCTAAACCAGATGATACATTATGGTTTACTTTAGAACCATACACCATCCCACCACCAAAATTAGAGCGCAAACCACCACCTGGTCACTTGAGGTATGCTTACTTGAGTAGGGATAATAAACTGCCTAATATTATGTCTACATCTCTTACTCACAAACAGGGGAAAAACTACCAAGAGTCTGAATGTGCAATAATCACACCAAGGCAAAATCCAAGGTGAACAAAGAGTGCTTGTAGGTATACATGGCTCACCACCTTGACCCACAAGGCTCATGGGTAGATCTTGATGATCCTGGACCTTGGTATTCGGTTGAGATCTTGTCAAGCTAACGATATTAAATTAGAACTACAATTATCCTCTCTCCTTACCTACTCTTGTTAATTATATGTTTAGCATCACTTGTCCAAGTTTCCCTGAGTTTGTGGGTTTCTAGGGGAACATATATAGTGTCACCCTCAAAAAATATGTGTTGTTTTAGTATGAATTTTTGTAGGCTAAACAGGTTGACAGAAAGTATGATGGCCAGGTCAACGGAAAAAGATCGGCAGTGAGACTAGCATTTGCTCGCCTCCCCCAGTGTTCATTGGGGGTGTTATAGAACCCAGACCAGCGTTCGTTGGCTTAGCCCAGCATTTGCTGAGGCTATCACAGATTCCAGATCAGCGTTTGCTGGTGGTCGGATTTTTTCCCTAATTAGCCCGATACTCCTCTTTTTCCCTCTCCCACTTTACCCTAAAACAAAACCAAACTCCTCTATCCTCCTCCCAAATCCACCACCACCGGTCACCATTTGTCACTAGCAGTTTGGCTCACCTCCTCTACTATACTAGTGATCCCAGACTTCTTCTATCCCTTTTTCTTTTCTTTTTCTTTGTTTTGTCATTTTTGTGTTTGTGAGTGTGTCACACTTACACATTGAGGACAATGTATTCGCTAAGTGTGGGGGTAAACTCTGTCATGTGTGTGATATTCTTTTCGGTATATTTTTGTCATTCTTTAGTATTTTTTTTTGCTTTCTTATGTTGACATATGCATGTGATCGAGTCTGTCGTGCATGTAGCATGTGTTTTTGGTTGAAGTGTTTGAGTCTTTTGCAACTGATGAACTCCCCTCCAAACTTGTGAACTTAAAACGGCAGCCGAATCCTGTTGCTTAGTCAGAATTCGAAATTGAGCTATCTAGAATAGGATTGTGTAAGGATTACACTCTTGGCTATTTAGGTTGATAGTTGTACTAGGTAGACCATACTTGAGAGCTTGATGAGCGACCTTGTGAGAAATTTGTGCCGAAGGATGAGACGACCGTCTCTAGTTTTTTTCATGAGGTACTTGCATGTGTTGGATGATGAGAGTAATATACTAGCACTTGGCATGATTTCTTAGTGCGGGGTGAGTTAGATATCAGGGCCATTTTGATGTTGAGCCTAGAGCGTTAAAGCCAAAAACCCAATCTTATCCATTGCATAACCCCATTGAGCATAAACTTGTTTATTGAGTTACTATTTGCACACCACCATACGAGCCAAATTTCATCCCCTAACCACCTTAAACGTCCAATTCGAGGGAGTAGGACATACATGTGGGATATGAATTGTAAGGGTACACTTGGTAGCATAGCTGGGGGGTATTGCACATGTGTTAACATGAAATAAGGGTAGATTAAGGTCAATATTCAAAAGCTGCGATAAGTCACCAATATATGTGCAAGTGTGCATGAAAGAAAACAAAAGAAAAATTATATGCACAAAAAGCAAAAAAGAAAAAAAATTATCTTGTGAAATGTGAAAAAGAAAGAAAACAAAAGAAGAAAAAGGAACACCGAGAAGTAAGTGACTTATCCCGAGTGAATGGCTCTAGGATAGAGAAACGCTGGTTTGAGTGTTTAGTTGTTATATGGTGAGTTGTTTAGTATAGCTGAGAGTTAGATTTTTTATGTAACAATCAGATTGGGTGGTCTAGCCATTACCCAATAATTTATCCTCCCCGTACCCTAAGCCACGTTACAACCCCATGCAAAGTCCCTCTTGATTACGAACCCCGCATTATTTGAGAGAGTGTCAAGTATGAAGTATAATATTTTTAGACTCCGAGCATATTTACGAGTGACAGGTAGTTGACTATCCAACATATGTAAGCGTAAATTGATCCTACCTACTGAGTGGTCAGCTCTCGTATATAGTATGCATAGTGCAAAAGTCGGGCTAAACAGTTGAGGATATTGTGTTTACATGATCATTGTTCTTGGCACTTGAGTGAGATGAATGATTAGCAATAGGATGAAGCATGTAATAATTTGTTTTGATTAAGGAGGAGCCGTGAATACGGTAGTTTTGATGCACTTTGCTTGAGGACAAGCAAAGAAGTAAGTGTGGGGGTGTGATGTGTGCGTAAACATACACACAATTTATTATGTTTAGCGTAGTGTCTAGTCGTATTTTGGGTCAGTTAGGTTGTGTTTCGTTGAATGTTTAGGTTATTATGTGTGTCTAGTCGAGAAGCAAATGTCTATTGAGTTTTGTGTATTTTGTAGGGAATGGCGAGCGGGACGAGAATTGGTGAGAACGCAAGACGAGTTAACGAAGAACGGTCTAGGCTCAATCTATCAACGTTTGTTAAAAAATGCATAACTTTCTCATACGAACTCCGAATTGAGTGATTCCAAGACGAGAAGATCCGCGACACCTAGATCTACAACTTTAGTTTTAGTGGTGTGACAGATATTTAACCAGCATTCACTGGATGACCGAGTTTTGAAGACTTCTGCCTGTTTAGTTTAGTTAGGACTTTTATTTTAATTAGGAACTTTTGTCTCACCTATAAAAAGTGTTAAGACCTAGGTTAAAGACATTCTTGGCCAGTTTTCACAGAAGAGTCTTAGCTTTTAGGTTTTATTACTTTCACTTGAAGGATTGTAATCAACGATTTGGATCTTCAATCAATGCGGTATTTTCATACTTTGTAATCAAGATTTGTCTTTTCATTCAATTGCTTGATTATTTATTGTTTGATTGATTCATATCGTGTGCTTAGAATTAAGATTGACAACCTTAGTTCGTAGAACAGATTGCATCTATTTATTTCATTTTGTTTTGTTTCGTTTGCTTAGATATTGTTGTTAGGGTTTAGGATTGACAATCCTAGATTTGAATAACGATAGTAGAATTCGCAGTTTAAAACTAACCAATCACTTGATTTTAATTGCTTAGATTAAGATTGAAAATTCATAATCCAGTACTTAGAGAATTGATCTATCTGTCTCTGTGGAGACGATCTTAGTTATCACTATATTACTTGAGCGATCGTGTTTTCTTGCATGCATTCTTAATCCCATATTTATCGCATCACCTTGATTGCCATAGATCTTAATCAAGTATACCGAACCTGACAACTAACAAAGTTGTATAAGTTGAGCTGGTTAACATTATTACAGAGTCTTGTGGAGGTTTGTATAGAGCTAACAAATGCCTTTAATCCTACTGGAACAAAAAATTAATTTGCGGATCTATCAATTTAGCTAATTTAATTTTGGTAACAAATATTTGTAATTTATTGTTCAATATTTGATTAGCATGATTTTAAAGCAAGTGAAAGACAAAATCTAAATCTACAACTTTTTAGTTTTATACTTTTTCATCTTTGGCGTAAAAAAAGTGAGAACTCCGTTAAAAAATTTGAAAACTCATATTATTTTTATTAGGTTGATGCTAAATTAGATTTTACTATATTGTATATGGCTAGATTTTTGTGTAAAATTATTTTAGTTTTTTCTATACGATGACAGATTAAGTATAGAAGAAGGAAATTCTCAAACAAAATACCAAACATTTATCTTAATTTTATGATTTTTGTTTTAGTTTAGCTTAGATTTTATGAAGCCTTATGTTTTTACCTTACTCTTCTTCGTTATATTGACAATAAAATTCTTGTTCCTTCACCAATTTGTTTCCTATCAATTCTAATCTTTTTCCCTTTTTTCCATTTCATCTAATTGTTCTCGAGACAACTATTCCATATCCATTTCTAAGTTCATTTTGACATTTTAACATATTTTTGTATAATAGATCCATCAGCTACACATGCAGCCACTTAAAAGACTTAAGCCACTTTTGTTACGCCGTCTTACAAAGACCAGTGAAAGAACGAGGTTGTGTCGAATATTGTTAGATATTATTTGATAATGACTTTTTAATAATATTTTAAACATGTTTAACACTTCAACATAAGATATTCTTAAATAAATGGGAAAATTGCCCTTAGGCTCCTCAGGTTTGAAGAAATTTGTGTTTCAGCTCCTCTATTTTTTTTTATTATCATTCAACTCTTCAAGTTTGTGGAAAGTGTATACTTTAACCCATCTCGCTAGAATTTGATGATTTTTCCAGCAAAATTGGACCCGAGATTACAAAAATACCCTTTGTCTTAAAAAAACAAATTCTTCATCTTCTTCCTCGGCAACGCCCACGCTGTTATCTCCTTCGAACCAAACCAAACAAAATCCCTAAATCTGATCGAGGAAGTTAATCCCCTGAAGCCGGTCCTTCCTCCGAATATACCCCATTGACTCCTTCTCCCCGTACACATTGTACCCTCTCTTCCCGAACACGGCACAGGTCATAAACCTCAATTCTGGGCAGAATCCACTTATCCCATAAAACCAACAATTCCAATTCCCAATCAACCAAGAAAATAAGTGGGCGCCTTGAAAAGAACGTTGCCAAAGTCGGTTTGCTGGATTAAACCAACCACTATGTGTTCCATTATATATAAATTAATAAAGAACATTATCAATCGCACTTTCCCCTTTCTGCCTTATTAGGGTTTCCACCAACAAAAAAGGATCATGGCGGCTAACTGCTCGTCGACGAACATGGTCGTGGAAAGAGATTCCAAGAGGCCGAAGCTGGTGGAGGAATTCCCCTGCGAACGGAGTTCTGATGAGATCAACGGTAACAAGCAAGACACTGCTAAAGACTCCAACTCCGACGATGATTATGACGTCGATGACTACGATGGAGATGAGGTGCTCATGAACCAGTATAAGCTAATGTGCAAGCAAGCGCACGAATCCGAGGTTAATTATCGAGTCTCATGTTGTTATTTGCTCTATATTCTGACCCAAATCATGAGATGCGCTTGTATGTATTGTGTATCTAGGAGTTTTATTTGCTAGTTATTGTGTTTTAGTTCAAAGAAGATGAGTTAAATTTGAAAAGAGGGGTTAAAATATACACTTTCTACAAACTGGAAATTTTGTAATCCCAGGTCCAATTTTGTCGGAGAAATGGTCAGATTCTGACAAGAGGGGTTAAAATATACAATTTCTACAAACTGGAAGGGTCAAATGATATTATAAAAAATAGAAGAGTTAAAACACGAATTTCTTCAAATCCGACAGACCTGAGAGCAATTTTCTGGAAATAAATCTAACTCTAAGTGACTTTTGTTAGTTTCTAGTCTCCTATCCGGCATAGTGCTTTCCAAATGTAGGTTAAATAAAGGTAAATTGAAATTAATAGTTTTGGTTTTCGATTTTACAAAGGTTTCCTAAACAGGATAAAATATAGCAAAAAATAAAGCCATCGCACGATATCTTTGTTTATAGGTAAATTAAATCATAGATTAGATGGTTACAACTGTCAGCGGCGACTTTTTCCGAGGTTTATTCTAGTTTCTATCTTGTTGGCGCCACCCACTTTTCATATATTTACGACCCCAGGGCCCAGTTATAAGAAACAACAACAAAAAAGAATCTTATCTTCAACGAGGTTTATAATAAAAAAACAATATCCAGCCCTCTATCTCTGTCTTCTCCCATATTTGTCCTCCACACCCACCCTCCTTCCAAGACCGCGCTGGGCTTTACTCCTTCAAGGTAAGGCTGTAGATAACTTCGATTAGTGCTTATTGATCTCAGCATACTTAAGTTTCGTATGTTGTGAATATTGGGTTTTTATAGCTTACTGTTCGATTAGTGAAGAACCCACTTGAAGAAAAAGTATTTAGAATCTATCGAAACAGAGAAAAATCTCCAAACTTGGAAAAAGGAGCAGTATTTGAAATGGACTTAAAGTTGGGAACTTGTTAGAGATTACTACTATTGTATTAGTGAAATACCCACTTAGAAAAAACGCATTTAGAATCCATTGCAATAGAGGAAAAGCTTTAAAGACTGGGACCCAAAAAGGATAAATCTTTGTTACGGACGTACACCTGCTAACTTTATTAGACGTTAATACTATTGTATTAGTCAAATACCCACTTGGAGAAAACGCATGAATTGTCCATTAGAACAGAGCAAACATTTCCAAATTGGAAGAGAGAGAGAGAGGTCTTGAAATTGGACTCACAGTGGGGAACTAGTTGCTGGTGTAGCAAATGAGCATACAAGTTTTCCCAACAGCTCCATCTCCAACAGTAACACACTTTATGAACTTTGAAGCACTCATCTCCTCCTCTCTCTCTATCTCTTTTGTAAAAATTTCCGATCCGACCGGCCGAACAGTCGGTCGAACTGGTCGACCCGGGGTTGGCCCAAAATCCGAGTCGACCTCCGGGTCGTTTCTGAGAACCTTGCACAAGTATACTAATTATAAGCCCAACAAGATTCATGTGTATCTATTTGTTTGGAAATATTATGATTAATTATGTATTTTAACATGCAATACTTGGAAAATTAGCATGAAAGAAATCGGAATATGAAATGGCAAGGAACCCACAATATCAGTTTCATCAAACTGTAAGTGTCGTCAGCATCATAGTAGTAAAGGTGTCTGATGCAATCCTAAACGAGGTTAGAATACGATATTTGCCCTCAAAATCTTATAACCCTCATATATACTTTACATATATGTGGTGTGCAACTCAAAGTCTTTCACAAGAACTTGCGGGCCATGAAAAAAGGGCCTAGAATATTGTTGAGGTATTAAAAATTATGAGCCAGATGAGGGTTCTTGTGCCCTGGAGGCCCAAGGACGTAGCGGGGTATCCGGCACCTAGCTCAAGGCCGTCCCGCACCCTAGGGTATGCACAAGAAATCCCGCACCCTGGCCCAGGAGCGTAACACATGGCATCCCGTTTCTTGGTCTAGGGGAACGGCCTTCGTGCTTAGATGGTGGATAGAAGTACAATGTTGCCTAGAGTTTTGCCGAAGTCGTACTCCTTGCAGAGACCGAATAAGGATGAAGCTTGAGTCACGATGACAGTAAGCTTAAGGAAGAGTGGATGAGCTTCAAAGATTGACAAGAATAATCTTACTAAGCCCTCTAAAGTTGGACTTTGATATACATAGAGATAGGGACAGACTTTGTGTTGAGGCTATTTTTTAATTAAGCAAAGGTTGAGGCTATGCATTACACCACGAACCATTAAAAAAGAAAACCGAACTCTCAAGAATTCTACATTTTTCCTTGCCTTTACCTGTATTTTTTTATTTTATTTTCTTTTCTGTTTCTCTAATAGCGATCACTCATTTGATTTCTTTTTACACAATTACTCGAAATCTATCTTGAGATCATTCGTACATTTTCATACGTTTCCCACTGCAACATATATGAACACTTTTCAAACTTGCGAGACTTGCAATACATTAGCCTCTATGAGCGAATAAAGATGATATCGTCTAAGGGGGAGAGACGAGAAAGCTTTAAGATTGTAAGTTGCAGTAATTGGAACTTGAGAAAGATGTCTAATTTATAGGGTGTCACAGTTGTCAACCAGCCAAATCTGAATTAAAGATTACCATTAGCTGTCTAGTAAACTTATTTTAACTAGAACCATGAATACCTCGTATTTAACTAATTAATACTTGGCAATTAACTTCCATATTTTTGTTGGGTGAAAAGGGTCGTGAGAGCCAAGATCGATCTCGTGACGGCTCTAGATGCTCGCCCCAAGGTCGGCTTAACTACGAGTAACAAAGGGTGGCCGAGGCCGGACTACTACTACTCCTAACTACTGCCTAAACTACGATAAAAGCCGGAGCTTGTCGAACTTGAGTTGATTTGTGTCGTTGATGTTGGATTCCTTTTGCCTTCCTCGGACGTCCTTTATATAGGCATAGCACTCCATCTTCTACTTCCATTCAAACTCCTTCAACGCCTATCTTTGGGGATGTTTATCCTCTTCTTGTACCAGAATACTTATCGCTTAACTTATCGCGACTTATCTCGTCCAGTTAATTCCGAGTCCGAGTTTAGCTCTTCTGACCGTGTACGGTCTCTTGACATAACCCTTCCAACACCTCACTTAGCTATTGTAACATGACCTCCGTCTAGGTACGACCACCCTGTAGACTTGCACTTGAGAGAAGAGGCAACTCTCCCCTTCTAAAAAGCAAGGAAAGTCTAAACACCTCTTCCTCCGGAAAGCAAAAAGAGGTCTCCGCAAAGGAAAGTGGCTCTTCACACTTCCTCTTCCAAGAGGTAAAGAAGGTCCCCAAACTCCTCTTTTCAAGAAATAAAGTGAGTTTTCACACTCTTCCCTCCGTAGGACAAGGAAGGTCTCCACACTCCTCCTTCCAAAAAGCGAAGAGGGTCTTCACACCCCTCCTTCCGAAAGAAAAGTGGGTCTTCACACCCCTCCTTCCGAAAAGCAAAGAGGGTCTTCACACCCCTCCTTCCAAAACACAAAGTGGGTCATCACTGAAAAACAAAGGGGATCTTTATACCCCTCCTTCCGAAAGGCAAAGTGGGTCTTCACACCCCTCCTTTCTAAAGGCAAAGAGAGTCTTCACACCCCTTCTTCCGAAAGGCGAAGTGGGTCTTCACACCCCTCTTTCTAGAAAGCAAAGTGGGTCTTCACACCCCTCCTTCCGAAAGGCAAAGTGGGTCTTCACACCTTTCCTTCTGAAAAGCTAAGTGGGTCTTCACACCCCTCTTTCTGAAAGGCAAGGTGGGTCTTCACACTCCTCTTCCCGAAAGACGAAGTGGTTCTCCACACCTTTCCTTCTAAAAGACAAAGTGGGTCTTCATACCCCTTTTTTCGAAAAAGAAGGTTGGTATCCATACCCCTTGCATGCTGAGAGCCTAAGGTCGACCGATTGCCCTCCTTCGCCGAGCATTAAAAGTACCCTTTAGAGGGCAAAGTACTAGATTAATCACTCCTCCAAGGTAAACATCATCAGACAAGTCACTCTTGGGATGGCAAATATATAAAATGATTACTCCAACGAGAGTAAATATCATCGGATAAGTCACTCTTGGAAGGACAAATATATAAAATGGTCATTCCAAGGAGGGTAAATATCATCGGACAAGTCTCTTAGAAGGGCAAATATATAAAATGGTCACTCCAAGGAGGTTAAATAGTCGACTAAACTTTCGAAAGGGTGTTTTTATTCTAGCTCCAACAATGCTCCCCACATGGTGATGTTTCGAATGTTTGGGTGAGAAGGGTTACCATGTAACTTTTGATTTTCCAAACTCTTCAACTCCCTTGTAACTTTTCACAATCGTATTTTAGTCTTATCTTTCTAGTATGAACTTCTATTTTGGCGTTCTTAGTATTCAAAGAAAGAGAAAAGATTGTCCTCCAACTTTCATAATTTGGGTTTCTTCAAATTTGGCCTGTAAAAGGCCGGAAAGACTCTCCAAAGTTCACGAATCTTATAGATTGACCTATATGTAGTATTTTGGTCTTAACTTTCTCGTATGACTCCAATTTTAGTATTCTTAATATTTCAAGAAAGATAGAAGATCATTCTCCCACTTTTTTGATATGAGTTTCTTCAGATTCAGCCTGTAAAAAGCCAAAAAACTCGTCAAATTTTACAAAACTAGCGGAGCGTCCTCTTTTAGCACAACTTTGAATGTTTTGTCTCTTGAGGAAGGAATCAAAACTAGATAATCTCAAGAATTACTTTTCTCAAAACTAGATAATCTCGAGAATCACTCATCTTTAGTCTTTCTAGGGGTTCTTGGCTGTCATCCTCGAAGATGAATTTGATCGCTTCATGTTAAGACAAGACGTAGACCTCCGATCGCCTTGCTAGCTCTTTCTTTAGATTAGTCTCGAAAGGTAAGCCTAATGACTTGCCTTTTAGGGGTGACATTCGCAAGTCTGTTTGAAGAGGGGATCTCTCTCTCTCTATTGAACTTGCAAATCCAGCAACACTATCATCTATGCTACTTCGGGCAGCACTACTTGGGATGATAGAGCCATCATAAAAGACTGCTTTAACATAATTGGTGGCTGCCTTGAAGGGTTCTTCATTGGCCAGCACTATTTCTACCTTACCATCTGGTCTCTATTGTATCAATAATTGATGAAGGGAGGATGGAATCACCTATCTGGTGTGTATCCAATCCCTTCCCAGTAGAGCATTGTATGAGGTTTTTGGCTCGATTACATAGAAGATCACTTTTTAGGTGGCTGATCTCATAATGATCTCTGCCACGAGGACTTTTGATAGACGAGTGGTTTTTCTAACAAAGTCGATCATCATCATATCTGTTGGTGCTAGCTTTTTGTCTTCCTTGTTGAGCTTCTTCAACAAAAAATAAGGTAGTATGTTGACGATAGCCCCATTGTCCACTAGTATCCTCTTGATTGGCTTGCCGAATATATGAGCTGAGATATAGAGTGGATTCAGGTGCTCACACATCTTTCACATTGGCCAGGGTAAGGTGATGTCTTCACCATGCTCTTCAATGTAGGGAATTACGAGTGACTTATTCTCTGTTTCCAGCTCAACCATACCTTCTTCTATCATGTCTTCTTCGAAATGAGTTACTTGTCCTTTCTTAGGACCGAATATGGCCAGTAGGGTGAAAACCTTGTTGATCTAAAGTCATGGCCATCTTTACTAAGGTCGTCCTTACTCATGTTGTCACCTAGGTCCAACTTCTCCAAACTCCTCTCTGAGGTGTCTCTACCGTCCCCTAGGATCTCTATCAGATCTTCATCTTTGAGGCTCTCCAACTAGCAATATTCCTCATCATTAATGTGTGACTCGGATGGCCGCTTGTTCTTCTTGTCTCTGTCACTTTTAACTTCCTTGCCCTTTAGGAATCATTTCTTCTCGTCTTGACTTAGTTCTTGGTCCTCACTACTAGAAGGATAGCTTATCTTATCATTATGGCTATCGCGATACCTCCGATCTCTTATAGCCAAAGGTTTTGAGTCATCTTTCCTTCTTTCTTCACGGCCACCTTTGACCAATATTTGTCTCTGTTTGAATCTCTTTTCTTCCAAGGTGTTGGCCTGGGGCAACTTCTCTCTTGGGTGTAGGAGAGTTGGAAGATGCCTCTCTATTGACTATAGGTACTCAGATCTTTTTTATCGGCCCTCTCATTGGGCTAGTCTTTGTACCTAGGGTGACCTTGGCTTGATGTTTACGCATTCACTTGAATGGCCTAGTTTTGACTTCTTGAGGTCTCTCTAGCTTGCTGAAGGGAGAGACAACTCCTCCACTTGGATCATTCCTTGGGTGCTTAGCCTTGCGCGACTCAACCTTTGATTGGCTGATGATAGGCAAGGTCAAAAGGGCCTCATGTTCCTTGATCTACGCCTTCCTCTCTTCTAGTAGCCTTTCGAGATCAAGAGCCACTTGCTTCTCAGCTTAGACTTTTCTCTCAATATGGCATTTCTAGATTTGAGTGACTGCCTTGAGAGGCCCAAGCATATCTCTTCCTTCGCCATTATTGTCAGAAGTGCAAGGCCACGTATTCAAGTCTATTTTCATGTGGGGGTATGGACTTTAAATACATCTTTGCCCAATAACCTCACACCCCCTTTGGTAGCTTTTTCTAACTACCTCTATCTTGTGCATTCTTTAAAGAGACTTCTTCACACTCTTTTCCTCACAAGAGTCTTTCCTGAGGTCTTCATTGGGAACTTGCCCCCCGAGTCTCCTACTGAGCATATCCCTTAAGTCCCTCGAGAGAGTTATCCTTTTAGGAGAGTTAGGTTGAAGCTAAAGCCCGAGATTGGTATCTGAATTGCTCTGAGGAGTGGGTCTCTGAGGGGTGTCATAACTTGATCGTCTATCGACAGTCTTCTCCAAATCTATCCGAGGGTCTTATCCCACGAGTATATCTTGCCTGCCCCTCTTTCCTAGGACCTCTCTCGGGTCCTCCACAGGTGTTTGGCCCTATTTATGGTTTGATTTTAGGCCTCTCCCTATGCTTATTATGGTAATATTAGCTACACTTGAGAAAAACGTGTTATCATTCCTCCTGAGAGGGGTCGACCTCCTTTTGAAAGCCGTGTATTCATTTCTCTTAGGAGGGGTTGGCCTCCTTGCGGGGGTCGTTTCTTCTGTAGCTGTCCAACCAATACTAGGTTGGGTGTTTAGAAAGTTTGGCTCTCTGAGGGAGAGAGCCAGGTTAGTCGCATTCTTCTCAACTAGGGGTTGTGAAGAGGATGGTGAAGTCTCCTTGTTGTTCTTGCCCATCTTGTTTGGATTGTGTTAAACTGCTTTCTCTAAACATCCTCCTAGTCCCACTAGGTGTGCCAAAAAACAATGTTGGGTGAAAAATATTGTGAGAGCCAAGATTAATCTCGTGATGGCTCTAGAGGCTCGCCCCAAGTTCGGCTTAACTACGATTAACAAAGGGTGGCCAAGGCCTGACTACCTCTACTCCTAACTACTGTGTAAACTATGATAAAAACCTGAGCTTACCGAACTTGAGTTGATTTGTGTGGTTGATGTTGGGTTCTTTCTGCCTTCCTCGAACGTCCTTTATATAGGCATAACACTCTGTCTTTTACTTGCATTCAAACTCCTTCAATGCCTATCTTTGGGGATGTTTATCCTCCTCCTGCACCAGAATTCTTATCGCTTAACTTATCGCGACTTATCTCCTCCAGTTAATTCGGAGTCCGAGTTTAGCCCTTCTGACCGCATATAATCTCTTGACATAACCTTTCTAACACCTCGCTTAGCTATTGTAACATGATCTCTGACTAGGTATGACCACTTTGCGGACTTGCACTTGAGAGAAGAGGCAACTCTCCCCTTCCAAAAGTCGAGGAAGGTCTAAACACCTCTTCCTCCGGAAGGCCAAAAGGGGTCTCCGCAAAGGAAAGTGGCTCTTCACGCTTCCTCTTCCAAGAGGCAAAGAAGGTCTCCACACTCCTCCTTCCGAAAGACAAAGTGGGTTTTCTCACTCCTCCTTCCAAAGGACAAGGAGGGTCTCTACACTCTTCCTTCTAAAAAGCGAAGAGCATCTTTACACCCCTCCTTTCGAAAGGAAAAGTGGGTCTTCACACCCCTCTTTCCGAAAAACAAAGTGGGTCTTCACACCCCTCCTCCGAAAAAAAGTGGGTCGTCAACGAAAAGCAAAGGGGATTTTCACACCCCTCATTCCGTAAGGCAAAGTGGGTCTTCACACCCCTCACGAGGGCCCTCCTTCCAAAAAGCAAAGTGGGTCTTCACATCCCTCCTTCCAAAAGGCAAAGGGCGTCTTCACACCCCTCTTTCCAAAAGGCAAAGTGGGTCTTCATACATTTCCTTCCGAAAAGCAAAGTGGGTCTTCACACCCCTCATTCCGAAAGGCAAAGTGGGTCTTCACACCCCTCCTTCCGAAAAATGAAGTGGGTCTTCACACCCCTCCTTCCAATGGCAAGGTGGGACTTCATACCCCTTCTTCCGAAAGGCGAAGTGGTTCTCCTCACCACTCCTTCTGAAAGGCAAAGTGGGTCTTCACACCCCTCCTTTCGAAAGGTAAGGTTTGTATCCATACCTCTAGCATGCCGAGAGCCTAAGGTCGGCCAGTTGCCCTCCTTTGCCGAGCATTAAAAGTCCCCTTTAGAGGGTAAAGTATCAGATTAATCACTCCTCCAAAGGTAAATATCATTGGACAAGTCACTCTTGGAAGGGCAAATGTATAAAATGGTCACTCTAACTAACGTAAATATCATCGGACAAGTCACTCTTGGAAGGGCAAATATATAAAATGGTCACTCCAAGGAGGGTAAATATCATCGGACAAGTCACTCTTCGAAGGGCAAATACATAAAATGGTCACTCCAAAGTGAGTAAATAGCCGACTAAACCTTCGAAAGGGTATTTTTATTCCGGCTCCAACAACTGTCAATTCAAATTACCACAATTTTTGAATTCAAACAGTAAGCTTCTGGACGAAAAAAAAATGATCTGAACTTGTCCAAGCTCAAGCCCAAGTTATTTTGGCCCAGAATTTGAGAAACAAGCCCATCCCCAATCCAAAAGGCCTCGTAACCCATCATAATTAATAATACCCCACAAATGACCAGACCAAATAAGGAAAGGCTCGCTCCTTCGGAAAACCAGCACTATCAGAAATAAACTATTAGAGAAAGAGAAGATATTGAATTGCAAAGGAAGATGTTATAGATTCTTTATTTTATTTTCTTTTAAGTTTTTAAAACTTGTATTAAAAAATTCACGACACAAATATTAAAATTCTTGACACCTCAATCTATATCACATCTGATTAGCTACATGATTATGAGGACGTTAAATTATACCATTATAAAGTGAATATGTCTTTAAAAATGCAGAGATAAGTAATCCGCAAATGTAGGCAAATATCAACCCATGTAAGGAATAATGTTCTTCGTAAATAAACACTAACTAAGAACCCAAAAAACATTGAAACAAGAATAATTAATAATCGTTTGATAAATAGCCAGTTGGCATCTTATGTGCTGACTAACCACAAAGGTAAGGTAGCTTGTAACTTATAGCCCAAGGAATACTGAGAATCTAACTCCCGTTGAAGTTTTCTTTTACGCTTGTTTATAAATTGATATTCATTTTTAAGCATTTTAGCATATTTATACACCATAATTCATCTCAAATCCAAGAACTAAATTGATCCACTCTACTTTGAGAGTAAAATTTATAATTTTTTTTCAGGATAATTGCCATCAACTTCCTCGAACTTTGCAAAATTATCGATTCAGCCCCTCTATTTCTAAAACGTCACATTGAGACCTTTTATTTTGTTAAAAGGGAATTATTCAACCCTTTATGCCAGAATTGGTTATTGTCTCCTCCTAACTTGGACGTGTGTTTATTAAATTGTCCCTTCTAGTTAAAAGATATTTTCACCTCTTATAAACACCAAAATTACCCACCCAGCTCATTCTCCTCTTCTTCCTCCCTTTTCTCCCCTTCTTCGTCATATCTCTCCATCTTGATTTTTACTTCTTCATCCTGATTTCATACAGTACTCTGATTCTCGACCTCGAGTCCCAACCCCAATT
This sequence comes from Hypericum perforatum, assembly GCA_012979155.1. Lineage (NCBI taxonomy): Eukaryota > Viridiplantae > Streptophyta > Magnoliopsida > Malpighiales > Hypericaceae > Hypericum > Hypericum perforatum. Next base: position 44,511 of record SOPF01022873.1, read on the forward strand.
ATCGACACCCAAATTCCTGACACCGATTCTCAACCTCGATTCCTAACTCTGAACCCTGGACTACTTAGCTAAAAAAGCTACAAACCTTAGGTGTATTAATCCTGGTTTTGAGGAAGCTCAAAGCCATGTCTTTCTTGAATTTTCCATATGGTTTTGGTGATGAACTAAGGTACCAGCGTGTAAGTCTTGTCGAATGTGTCATATGATTTTCCTTGTTCAAGATAACTCCAGTGTGTAAGTCTTGTCATCCATAACCCTCGATCCTAGTGCTTCCTTTTAGACAAGATGCGCCGAACACGAAGAAATTCTGCCTAATTATGGTTGTTATCAAACCTACGATTTTACAGCTTTTCAAGCTAATAGGGAGGCAAATCGAGGTTAGGGATTGGGGAAATCCTAACAATCGTGAGTGAGAGATGAGATGGAGAAGAAAAGTGACACAGAAGGGGGTGACAGAGAAAGGGAGAAGAAGGAGGAAGAAGAGAAGTATGGCTTGGGTAGGTAATTTGGTGTTTATAAGATGTAAAAATATTTTGTAACGAGAATGAGCAACTTAGTAAACTCATGTGCAAATTTATTGGAAAAATAGTTGATTCTGGCATAAGGGGTTAAATAATGCCCTTTCAACAAAATAGAAGGGCTAAATATGATGTTTTATAAATAGAGGAGTTGAGTTGATGATTTTGGCAAACCCGAGGAAGTAGAGGGCAGTTATCCCTTTTTGCTTTTATCAATGTTTGGATCCTAGTTCATCTTTTATCACTTGAACTACAACATTAACTTGATCATAAGTTAATAGATGGCTAAAAAAGCAAGAAAAAAGAGAAAGTAGAAGTGAACAATGACTTTCCTACTTGGCCAGACCTCCGTGAGCAGCTCATCGACTTGATATCAATCTAGCCAACTCTAATGGCCATTATCCATGGAAGTAGCATGAACAAGTCATGGAGATCCAGAAATGGGAGTTGCAAGTGTTTAATTTTCTCTAATGGTTCATCAGTCTCTTTCCTGTAGATTCAAAGGTAATCCTAGTAGATTCATCAGTCTCTTTCCATCCGAAATTGTAGGAGGTGGATATTTATGCAGGGCCATGGTTTCTCTACTTGTGATGCCTGTAGAGACTCTTCGTCTTCGGTTGATCAATTTCATGGTTATTGGTGGAAAGGTAATTGGATCAAGAAACCTTATAGTGTGGTGTGGAACTGCATCTCCGGAGACCAACTACCATCCTATCAGTGCAACATGCCATTGCCTAATGGGATGCCATATGGTATGGTGGAAGAAACAAGACTGATATCATTGACTCGAATAGTCATGACCCATTAGAGCTGTCTTATTTCTTTTACATTGCCACTGGGATTGGATTCCATGGAAGGTTCTATGTCATCAACTTGCAAGGAACCCTTTCAATGGTTGAAGAAGCAGGTTTGGATTTGTAGCTGAAGATCATGCGTAATGAAAAAGGATAATCGTCCCTTCTGTTCAGTCCAAGTACTTTAGGAAATTCATGTTGGAGTCAGATGGGAAGGTGTTGGTGGTTTCATTGTTTCTGGACAATCCAATGAGGTTGTTGATGATGTTGAAGTCTACGAGATGATGTTGATGACCTTGTTCTTGGGGACTAACTATGCCATTTCTGTCGTGGGAAGCCAATTAATTGGATATAGGAGGAATTGTGTAACTTTCTATAGCTATCCTGATCAAGATTGGTGGGTGTATGATATGGTAACGAGCACTATCTCTAATGAATGTTTATCCCTATTTCAAAAATTTACTTTAATTCTATCTATTCCTATAGGTCTTACGATGTACGGTCTCTAACAATACACTTTTAAAAATGAGTCAAGTGTGAAAAGATATATTCGAAGTTGTTCTTATTTAATTATTTAATAAAATCTGGGTTAATTTTGGCTAAACATGTTTTCTATTTAGAACCAAAGATGTTGGGGTAAATTACTCTTAGATCCCTAAATTACATCGTTATTGTAATAGGTTCCCTAGATAACTTGAATTAGATATATGATCCATGCTTTTAAATGAAATATGATTATTAGGTCCCTAGTCACCAGAATCCAAGATTTCTTCTGGCGAGGATGCATGCAGAAAGACAAAATTGCCCTTGGGTCAAAATTTAAGTCCATAGTTAAAAATATACTTTTCCCCTTTTATAAAGTACAAACCCCTTTCAATAGTTGTCCAATTCTAATTTTGAATCCATTCTCTCCCTGTTCTTCTTCAGTCTTCTTCTTCTTTTTCTTCTTCTATTACATTTGTCTGTGAAGTCAAAGCTGGAGTACGGGTCAAAACTGAAGGTTAGATCCAAGCTGAAGATCAGGACAAAGCTGAATGTCAAGTCTAAACTGAATGTCAGGTTAAAGCTAAAGGTCAAAGTAGGAGGTCGGGTTAAAGGTGGAGGTCGGGTCGATGCTTAAGATTGGGTCAAAGTTAAAGCTGGAGGTTGTATTAAAGTTGGAGGTTTTGTTGAAGCTAGATGTTGGGTCGATGCTAGAGGGTAAATTGAAGCTCGAACCATGCTAGATTGAAGTTTGGAATGAAGGTTAGGTCAAAGCTAAAAGTTTTCCAAATTCAAGGTTAGGTCGAAGTGGAGGTCAAATCTAAAGTTAAAGGTTATGTTGATTCTGGGCTTGGGTGCTGTGTATATGTCCTCCTTTAACATTTTGTATGAGTTTGAGGATGATGCATGCTATATGAACATTCAATATAAATGTGGTATTCGTGCTCTGGTTAAAATTTCTGAATTGAAAAAAAATAATGGGAGGTTGTACTATACTTGTGAGAAAAAAACTTGTAAGTAAATTGGGTGGTATGTGTCATGTGATTGGTCTGCGCCCCGTGCTACAAGGAATGAAGATGAACGATCTCTCACTCATGATGTAAGGAGAGAAGATGGTGATAATCTTGCAGAAGAAATAAGGACGATGAAGGAGTTGGTGAAATAGCAAGCTAATAAGAACATTGCTTTACTATAAAGATTGATAGTCGTGTTAGTTATTTATAATGTATTTATGTTCTTCCAGTTGATGTTTATAAAATGAACTTGTATTAAAGGGAGTAGAGTTTGTAATGAAAGGTAAGACTTCTTTAAGGCTTGGTTACAAACTCATTGCATAGCAACCATACATCACCCCAATGTTCAATGTTCTACAAACATCATTCATCTAAGTTAAACAACATACTTTTTTGGCATCTTACCATCGGTCTTTTTCCTATCTTTAGTGGACTAGAACATGATCTTTCCTTGTGGCCCAAAACCCCACATATGGCACACTTTATAGTATTACCACGCTGGGACACAGGGCCCTCAAACTCTAATCGTGTTCTGCTTTTCTTTGGTCGTCCAACTTGTCTAGTCAATTTAGGTGGAACATATCTAGGTAAGCTAATTCCTAGATCTAGATCAGCTTCTGGTAAGGCATGAACTCCAAGTTTGTAAGTCTTCTTTCATATGGAGATCTTCAAATATTCATGTACATACGCTACCACATCACCTCCTATATGAACACATGGCACACCACTAAGCTGTCAAACATAGTATGAACACGTGCATATTTTTCCAGTTCAACCATAAATTTTTTACCTTCAAGCATCACCTTAAATTCCATGTTTCTTGATGGCAAAATCTTGCACTCTCTATATGAATCACTTAACTTCCTCAACTCCTTGTGCACTTTAGGAGCAACAGAGTGCCTAAACTTAGCAGCTTTTTAATACCTCTTATGTTCCATGGTCATCAATTTATGTCTCAACTTGTCAAGTAGGTCCACAATAGGTAGTTCTCTAATATCCAGTATCCACTTGTTAAAAGACTCAACTAAGTTGTTAGTGACATTCATACATTTCACATAATCATCAAAAGCAAACTTGGCCCTTTTCTTATGAGGAATTCCAACAAGCCAGTCAGCAGGAGTCAACATCACAAGTCCAAATTTTTCTGGGTACAAGCCGAGCTATTTTTAATAGAGCCATTGCCCTATTGAAATTAAGTCTTGTAATTGTACAAGCAAGGTGTCAAAAATCAGATTCTAGATTTTCTTCCCTCTTAAAAATAGACAACAATGTGTTTAGTGCACCTCCTCACCCTAACATTAGAGAAAGCATTCTCGATCTGATCTCCTAGTCCCTGTAACATAAATAGTTGTAGTTGTTAAGTCATTTTAAGAGTAGCAGAGTTCTTAAACTTTTACTCTATAATATTAGCTTTTGACCATCACTTATAATAGTGAGCACTTTGCCACTCGCATGATGTCTTAAAGATATAGCAAGTAGATTCACAAACCACACCCAATTAACCCCATTTTCTTTATCCACAATTGCCCACACAACAGATACGATTAAATTTTCTGCATCAAGTACGAGAGCAGCTAGTAAAATACCTCCAAAAGGACCCTTTAGATAACAATCATCTACTCTTAAGAAGGGCATACATCCTTGCTCAAATCCATGCTTTACAATAAACAAGCAAATAAATAATCTTTTGAATTCAGTAGGTCTGTGGGATTGGATCGTGGTTGGCCTTCTAGTTGTATAATAAAGCCAGGGTTGTACAATGCCAAAAGTTCAGTGTAGATATGCAATACACCCCACGCTTCCAGCGATGCTCTAAGTATCTTATTATCCTAGTTTGGATTAGCATCCAACATATGCTTTATCTATCGTGCAATTTATTTTGGTGTTGCCCAATAGGATCCTCCATCTCTTATACACATATGTTCATTTTGAATTATCTTGATCATAAAGGCATGGATCCTCCAAGTATACTTCCCATTTTCTCCAACACAAGCTGCTGTAACATGTTTCTTGTCATTGTTAATGAACATGATATCATATCCATCTTTCATGGTCCTTAAATGTATGGACCACTTGAAAGACAATGTCTCAACCTTGTCCACCATAGTCTCTAACAGAGTCCATCTTGATCTTGCTCTTTTTGACCCTGGTTTGCATTATGGCACCATCTTCTCCACTCTCAACATCACTATCATATACTTCTAGATCATTGTAATCAACATCAGAAAAATAAGAACTGTCTACTATATTTTTAGGAGCTTTTACATTCTGATTTTCTTTGTAATCCATGTCATTCTCATCTACCATAAAGGAAGCATTAGTTAGTTCATCTTCTGATGAGTATATGAAAGACGACACCTTAAAAATATCATCACCATCACTTTCAACCTTATCCCCTCCATAATCATCAGCTGCACCTTGAACATTATCCCCACCCCTCCATCAATTTTACTAGCACCTTGAACATCATCCCCTCTATCAATATCACTTATAACTTTACCACTTGCATCCCAACATGGACAAGTCAACTGACTACCATAGTTGTACTCTTGATCATCTAGAATATCTCCATAATTTCATGACTTGTATTGATCACCATCTGCAAAATTATATTCGTATTGATCACCACCTGTATAGTTATATTTACCATCTTCTTTATCTTGCCAATCACCATATGCATAAACAAATTGAGAACTATCTAAAGCATCCTCTTCACTATAGCCACCTTCTTCATTGGAGTACATGGATGCATAGAATTCAAGGGTCCATCTTCTTCTGAGTGTTGTAACCCATATGAATCTGAGTCATCTTCACCAAAACTAAGCTTAACAATGATTTCAGAATGAAGATGCTTATTCTCACCCTTCCAACTCAGCCTCCGAACTAGACTTTTGACAGTGCGACTAAATAGCATCTTCTTCTTTGGACTAACAATAGCAATAAAAGCTTCTGACTCATCTAGTTCAATAAAGATCACAATCCCTTTATGATCTTTGTAGTAGTGAAACAGCCACAGGATATCATCATCACTGCCAATTACTCTCCCACATTCTACCATGTACTTGCAAACTGATGACCTTATTCAGAAAGCCTTGTAAGTATGGCACCTCAACAATAGGTAGTTGTATTAGTGTGGGTCAACATTGTCATAGGTTTGTGACTTTTCTTGAAGGAAAAACTCTAACGAATACCTTATCGAGTGGAGTTAGGATTCCAATGCATAATGCAAGATAATGGGGTTCCTCATGATAGGATTCACGGAGACTGGGTTTATTGAGTCTGGGTTCATCAAGCCTGGGTTCGTCGAGCCTGAGTTCGTTGAGCCTGGGTTCGTCGAGGATGAACTTAGGGTAGGCTTGGTTCGTTATTATCGGAAGTGTCGAGGTTGGGCCTCAGTGTATAGAATAGGTTCGTGGTTGAAGAAGGTTGTTTTTTCGAAAATGGTAAATGCAATTGGTAAAACTATTTTTTAACTATTAGCTTATTAATTGACAAAGGGACAATTTCGTCTTTCTGCATGCGTCCTCGCCGAAAAAAATCTCGGATTCTGTGATTGGGGACCAAATAACAATATTTCATTTAAAAATATAGATCTTATATCTAATTCAAATTATTTAAGGACCCTAATACAATAAATGGCATAACTCAGGGACCTGAGAGTAATTTACCCAAGATTTTATTCCATATCAAAATAAAATGTCCAGGTTACAAAGTCACTCCTTTCAAGATGATGACCCCACTCCTTTGGGTTCTTATCTTAAACATTTACTGGGTCCACAAGCAACAAGGACACCATCTCTTTAGTGCTAGTTTTCGAATTGGTATAGCCATCTTTATTCTTGTACAAAACATCGACGACTCGGGTGAGGTTCAGAATCCGCGTCAAGAGAGGCATAGGAATAGCTAATGGGTAGAGACAAGCCTCATTTATGTCTTTCCATGCATCTTCAACATTTTTGTTGAACTTTTGGATGGCTTCTTCTTTAGTGGTTCCATATTGCTTCATGTAACACTCAATTCCTGTGGCGACGTGTTCTCTTTGTTTCTCTAACTGAAAAATTAGAATTAAACAGAAACCAAATAGATGAGTTACTATCATACTCCATGTGTTGGCTCCTCAATACACATACAAGTTGGGCATTTGACAATCGATATTTAATTATTTCATAGGTTTATAGGAACCTACAACATTAATGTTTTTTCTTTATATTTTACTAGTTCAAATCTTGCTAGTTAGATGATGTATATATGTATAAACATCAATTTTTTAAAAGAATGTGGCGGCAACCCGACTTTCCCTTAGACTATCCGCAGTAGTATCCTATCCCAACCTATCCCTAAAATATTTTGTTAATTTCTCACTCATCCACATCAGCACATCTTCCTACATTCAGTTTTTTACCCACAGCAGCATCCCCCACCCAACTCATCCCCAACCAACAGACAATTAATATATTTATTTCCACATCATCAAACAAATTAACTTTAAATTTTTTAATTCATGTATTAATATTCGTTAATCTAAATTTTGTACTTCTCATTAAATTATTAATTTCACAAATTAAACAATATTTATTTATAGGAAGTTAAAAATTGATATTTGTTATTATTTATTTTTTGGAAAAGTATAGAAAAGTACCCTGTGGTTTCACCGATTCTCACTTGGGTATCCTGTGCTTTTTGGACCGTAGAACCGGTCCAAGTTATGAAAATTTTCATCACGGACCGGTCCCGATCTCTGGCCTGCGAGTTTTTTACAAAGCGATGTCGTTTTGCGTTTGACGTGGAGTACTACGTGGAAATGAAGTGGCAGTGACTAATTACCAAATCAGTACATGATTAATTTTTATTTTTTTTAAAACCCTCTCTCTCCTCTCCTCTTCCCCTCTCTCTCTCTCGGTCTCCTCTTCCACCCCGTACATCCTTTTCTTCTTCACTAAACCAGCAAACAAAAAAAAGTATAAAACGCCAATCTCCTCCTCAATTTTATCCAACAGATCTTTAAAATTGGCTAACATCTTGAGATTACGACTATGACTATAACCAAATCAACGAAACAAGAGGGAAAAACGAGAAGTTGAACCACCAGTTAACCAAATTGAAGACCATCACACGCATATCGGGACGATGGCGGTGCGGGGGGCCAACGCGGCGGTTACGAGGGCGAACCACATAAGGAGCAAGCTTCAATTGGCTGGAGCCGGTGGCCCTGGAGATCGACGACGTGTCGCATCAACACACCGGCCACGCAACAATGGGGGAGAGGTTTGAGGGCCAGGGGCTCATGAAACGGCACCATATGGTCTACGACATGCTCGCCGATGAGCTCCGGTCGAGCTTCCACGTGCTCTTCGTCGTCGCCAAGTAGCAGGTTTAGGTTCTACGTTCTCTCTCTGCCAGGGAGGAGTTTGCCCTCACCGGAGAGGACAGGAAGGAGGTCGAAAGAGGTTCATTGTTGTTGTTGTCGGGTCTCGAAGTGGGTAGAGAGGAAGAGGAAAGGAGAAAGATAGAGAGAGAGAGAGGAGGAGGAAGAGAGAGAGAAGAGGAAGGTTTTTAAAAAGTAGAAGCTATCGGAGGAGGAGGAAGAGGGGGGGAGGAGGAAAGAGAGGATGATAGGTTTTTTTTAATTGATAAAATATTTTGGTACCGAAATAGATATTTTACCTATAACACGTAGACCACCACGTCGACATCGAAACGACGCCGTTTTATCAAAAATGCCCGAACCGGTTATCAGGACTGGCTAGTGATGGAAATTTTCAAAACTTGGACCTGTTCTACGGTCCAAAAAGCACAGGGTACCCAAGTGAGAATCGGTGAAACCACAAGGTACTTTTTTGTACTTTTCCCTTTATTTTTTTTCAAAACGATAGATAAATTTTAAAACATTTTCATCTCAAATCTTATTTTTAAAAATGTTGTTAACGAATAATATTGTGACAAGTATACGAAGTAGAATAAAATGTAGATAATTAAACAGAAAAAAAAGTTAAACTAAACTGGGTCCCAAACCATCCCCCCTTTTTCGAAGGATGGTTGACCATCCTTGGTTGATTTCGGTCGGAATCCATTTCAAAACCACCCTTTTTTTAGGATGGTTTACTAAAAATTTATATTTGCAAGAATGAAAATTTAATTTAATTACTTTTAATCTACAAGATATAATATTATTATTTTTCTAAATTTTTCGATTTGATCTGGACGAGTCCATTTAACTGATTACACCATTGATGAGCGATGTTAACAACCCAGCTACCCTCCAATGTTCAGTATATAATGACCCCGGTTGGACAATAATAAGGATAGATTTACCTTGGAAGAAACTATGCCATCCATGAACCTACAAACTTCTTCAGATGCTTTAATCATTGGGTAAATTACATCTGGCCCCCTCGAGTTTGGTGTATTTAACGCTCGTCCCCTTGCTTTTCTAAAATTGATTAAAAATCTCTCATGTATGGCAAAATTGTACGAATCAGCCCATCATGCCAAAATTGGAGATTTTCTCCGGCGAAGAGGCACAGGAAATGACTATTATACCCTCATATTAAAAAACAAAACAAAAAATTAAAAACCTCTCTCTCCTCCCTCCTCCCACCTCCATACTCTTCCCCTCTCTTCATCCTCACTCCTCTTTTCTCCTCCCATCGGCAATGTTCCTAAACACAACATTATAAAATAACATAAAACTACTCCAAATTCCAATTTTAAAAGAATCTCTAAAACCCTAACATCAAAGTAAAGAGAAGGGCGAGTCGAACTTTAATCGCTCAAGCTAAATCCAGCAACGGTGAGTAGCTTCCATTGGGCCATCGGGGTGGATGCCAAGTGAAAGCTTACGATTTGGTAGGGTCCAATTTAGGAACAGGGATTGGAGACCAAGGCTCCTCTATCTTAACACTTTCTCTGAAAAAAGGGAATTAAAAGCTTACGAAATCAAACTCCAAATTAACTTCAGAGGATAAAAGAAAAAAAGGGAAATTAAAGAGAGAGAGAGAGACTGGATGATCTCACAAAGACGGTATTCGACATCGTGAGTAGGTTAGGGCGGCGTCCGGCGAGAGGTTGCTAATTATTAGTTAATTAATTAATTATAGTTAATTAATTATTAATAAATTTCCATGTATCGTTTTCCCCCAAAGCAAGGAGGGGTCGGATCCAGTACCGGGTCTATTCCCGATCCAGCCAAATGGGGACGGGTAAGGATTGGGCCTTCTGGTACATGACCAAGACGAGTAAGTATGGTGGAATCAGTAGCTGATTGTAGATCCGAGAAGCTCGTTGACAACATTTTCACGCTCCAATTACATTTTCAGCAGCTTCTAATCACTTGGGCTGTGAAAGAACAGCTTCGTGAGGAGCAGCTGTGAAGCACCTTCCAATCACTTTTTGTGGGATTCATTCATAATCAATGTTTCATAAATTTTGATTTGTGACTTTTGTTTTTAGATTGTTTTTCTTTGTTTTGTGTTTGTGGTGTTTAGATTGATTTTCGAGGTTGTGAATATAGTGATTGAAGTTTTTCATGTTCATTTTTAGCATCCAAAGGAAGAGAAAGGAGGAAGAGGATATATTGATTTTTAGGTTGGGGGTATATTTATCATTTTTCGTGCCTCCTCGCCGAAGAAAATCTCTTATTCTGGCATGAGGGGCTGATTCGTACAATTTTGCCATACATGAAAGGTTTTTTAATCGGTTTTAGAAAAGCAGGAGGGCGAATGTTAAATACACCAAACTCGAGGGGGCCAGATGTAATTTACCCTTAATCATTTGAGGGTAGCTCGTCACCCATTCAAATGCTTCTTCAGTTGCATGCTTCCCCATTCCCACAAAGGAATTAATTGCTAGCGTACTATAGGACGTAGATTTCAGTGAAAGCGACAAGTATTCCTCCATTGTTGGTACATCTTTGCGGCCAACCCATTTGGACTCTTCGAAGTAATAAATAGTTTGAGCTTCAATCTATAATATTGACAAAATAATAAGAGGAACATTGGAATTTAGAACTATATTTCTGGAGAAAAAGGAAAAAAAGAAGATATCATAGGGAAAAAATGGAATTAGCTTTCATTTTTTATATTTGAAACAAAAACTAAAATTTCAGGATTCAGCTGTATCTTTATCACTTAAAAACATATTATTAAATAAATAGAGTACGGAAATCACGGACTTTCACTTATTTTTTTCTAACTTTACACTATCTTAGAAGAAATCCAATATTTGAATGGAAATATAACTCTATTTCATGTGAACAGTTGGCTCCGAACATAAAAAAAAATTGTCTACTTAATATTTAGAAATATAATATAGTTCTTAAAGTAACTTTAAGGATAAAACAAAATATATGCAAAAATGTATTGAACTTACTGCTTCCCGAGCATGATGAAAACAATATAGTTTTCCTTGCAAGTTGTCCATGGCTGCCATATCCCACCTGCGGAGAACTTAGATATCTTAATGTTTGAATTTTTATATTCACTCAACATTTTATGGAATTTAATTGATAATTTTTGAAATTTTTTATATTCAAGACATAGGTAAATTGATTTTTTATCTAAAAATAATTAATTTTTCAACTTATAAACAAGTCCAATTTCATTGGGACAAAAATTTGAAGACTTTTCATTTCATTAACTTGATAGAAAATTTATATTCATGAGACTAACTCATTTTGTTATCATATTTAAATTTTAATATCTCCCCGAAAAAGCTGATGACAATTAAGTAGTTTATAGTGATAATGTCACGACCCAAATCCGGGTCGCTAACTCGGCGTTGGGTCACGCTCTCCAAACCGAAGAGCCATGGTCCATCCAGCCTCATACGAACATACATATTGAATTGCGGAAGCGTAAACCATATATATATACATAAATATACATACAAACATTCATACATAATTCTAATGTTTATATAAAAGGTCTTACGAATGTACAATGGAGCGATTCTACTAGATCATAAAAGGAGTACCATCCAAAGACTTCAAGAAACTCGGAAAAAGACGATGAGTTCTCACAATTGAACAAACCAAACTCTTCGGATGCCAAAGCTAGATTCAAAGCTCGTCACCTCTGGAGGAGGGGGTGAGTACTTGGAAGTACTTAGTAGAGGATATTAAAACTAACTTATAATTAACTAACCAAATACACGCAAAGACTCAAATCATGCATTGACAGTTGTTGCCAAATTAACACTTAGCACATCACAAGTAATTCAATTAAACAAAGACAAATTTAATCATACACATAAGCACGTTCTGATCCAAATATGGTATCGCGAACACCAAAACATGGATGGACTTCAGATAGGTATAGAATATGTAACTCCCTCTCACAACACTGGGATACTATATCTTATAGCGCTTTCATAACCAAACTCCGTCGGCCATATCATAATCGTATCAAATCCAATGTATTCCAAAAATATGTGCACATGTGCCAACATCCCCGGTTGGTCACGGGTAGACCTCATCGTCCGCCATCTCACAAATTAAGTCACACATATCATACACAAATTCATAATTACCAAAACCATAACCTCATAATCCGAAAGACTCATAATTTCCAAAACCATGCATAAACTAAAATCATCAAAGGACACAAATCAAAGACTCACATTCACAATCCATCAAATCACCACATAATCATCATATCAAAACAAATTCACAAGTTTATTACAAACAATGTTAGCCAAAACAGAGGTTAGGGATAATATCACCCTACCCACGCCAAAGTTGCACCAATGCACCAAAAGCTCCGTACTTTACTTCACGATCCATGTTGCTCAATTTCCAATGTTTGATCAACTAAACAATAAGAACAACCTTCTATTAAACATCATCTTCTCAAGATAAGGAAAATGGCAAAAATCACAACTAAGTCCCTAACATCAAACTCCTTCATAAGTTCTCTAAAACATGAACAAAGGTCTTCAAATCTAACACTAAAGTCTAACTTATGATACACCCTCCTCAAAACATCAATCAAACCTCATTAACCACATATGCTCTTCTACAAGGTCATACTAAAAATTCTCCAAAATATACACAATAACCCTCCAATCTCATCATCAAAGCATAGTCTAACATTTATAATCACCATATCTTCCATTCACAACCTTAACTCAACACAAGCACCTAACCTAGGTCTTCCATAATATGCTCCAAAACCTCACATAAATACTTCTTCAAGTCAAAGGAAGGACCTTACACAAGCTAAGCTAAAATCATACCAAAACACTTACCTAAGCTTCTAAGTTGCCAATATCTTCCTCTTTTCCTTCTTCTCCTTTTTCCCACGTTTTTCTCCTCCTCACTCTCTCTCTTAATGTTTTCTCCTCCTCACTCTCTCTCTTAAGACTTCCCATAAATGGTAAGTTCACCCAGAAGCAAGTTGCAACCTTTCTCCTTTTGGTCCTTGACATTTCTAATATTCTTAATGACACTCCAAACTCCTTTCTAAGTTCTAATAAATCCATAAGTCAAGCCTTAATCCATAAGAGTCATATAGTTCACTAATTTGTCAAATCTTCCATCACCGACGAGAATCAAACCTAAAACTAAGCACCTAAAACTCTTCTATGATCCAATAAAATAATTATTCAAATGCAAAAACTCTCATGACTAAGTTGTAGTTCTAGATGTTACGAACCTACTCCAATTTGAATCACCCAAATCGGAGATTGTATGAAGAAGTTATGAATTTTTGAAAAAACGTGTGCGCAGCCCGTAAAACCCTAGCGATCGCCAGTAAGGCTAGCGATCGCTAGCATCGATCCCCTTATTTTCCATAGCGATTTCTAGGAACGTTAGCGATCGATTGCTACAACCCAAAAGATCAAAGTTGTAGATCTAAATCTTACGGATCTACACGTCTTAGAATCGCTCGATTCGGAGTTCGTATGAGAGAGTTATGATTTTTCTACCAAAAGTCGATGAACTAAGCCTATTATTCCTAAACCGACCGTAATCCACTCAAAACTCCAAAACTCTACCTCAAATCATAAAACTCATATCAACAAAGTTGTACATAAATGTGTTACAGACATACACGACTTAGAAATATTCAAATAGAAGTCCACACGAAAAAATTATACCTATTCTCCCAAAGGTCGACGATTTCAACACAACGGTTCTAACACCGATCGAAATAAAATAACCAAAGGTTGGACCAAGCGGTCATGACTAATACAAATTTAGCGAGGGTCGTAACAGATAACCTCTAAATGGCCGCAGTGAAAAGCTCAAGCTCCTCAGGTATGCCTTTGGCATCATATGTGTGATGAGGAACGAGGCCATGGCAATTACTTTGGTGAGTATATCTCTAGCCAGTGCATACTCAGGTTCAAAATATACTCCCATTATCCAGAAGAAACACTCAAGAATTGTCTCTTATGTACGGTAACTTTGTTGGCAAATCCAGTTCTTTCCACCACCTAATCATCCAACACAAACCAACGTGAACAATACTACGACTAGAACAAACCAAGATAAGTCCTTTTAGATAAGGCATTCGAATGTGAATTTGTTGTGACTTACCCTGTGATAGTGGATATTTCCTTATGGTGCATTTTCTGCAGGATGTTGAAATCCAGCTTAGCGAAGGTGAACAAAACATCATTGCACAAAGGGTCGTGCTTGTAATCAGGAAGTAACGCCTTGCCTCTAGCCTCGGCAAGCCCTTGCGGATTAGCTGCTTCAAGGCATTGCTGATATGCAGAGCCGTGGTGGGACTAATAGAGCCCAAGGGGACGGATTGGAGCTGGGCTGTGGTGAATTCAAGTGCTTCATCTAGGATGTCGTCTCCATGGATTCTGAGATGTGAAGCTTCGTACTATTGGAGAATTGATTTATAACCAAGGAAGAGATGATTAAATACAAATAAGTGTATTATGAGATTACACCAAATAGTTTGGGGCGTTTGTGAGATCGTTGCAAAATTCGTTGACTAAGTTTTGTAACGATATAAAACACTTGTGAGACACCAATTCTAGGTGTGAATGAAAATTGGCTTAAAGGTGGTATAGTTATAGGTTGTAGGATTTGGATTTCTGAGAATTGCTCCAAGTTCAAGGTCTTATCTTTTTGAGATACCGAATCAAATTCAAGATAGTCAAGAACAACATCATGATTTATTATCATCTCTTGAAGCTGGGCCAAACTTGTTGAAGCGGTTCTTAATTCAAAATCTTTTGGGCTTCCTCCGGGATAAGCCTATGGAACCTTCTTCTCCTTAATGGCATTTGAATTTAATTTCTTGCCAAATTAATGAGAATAACCACCAAGTTAATATGTGAGTTTATGGCCTTGTAACCACCCATTTACTCATCTTGTTAATGGCCGTAATGATCATGGTTATTGTGGAATTGAATGTTGGAGGCTTAGGCTCCCTATAACAGGAGCTCTCCTCCTCCATGCTACGACACCCCTGAGCTCACACTCTTCCTTGAGCTCTCCACCTCTCCTTCTCTAGATCATAGCATCTCATTTGTGTCGGAGTTCTAGACCATTAAAGGTTCGAAAGGTGTTCAATAGTGCTTCCTATTGTTCACGTGATTGGGCGTTGTACCTTGGGAACTCTCTTACCCATGGAGGCCTGAAGCTATAAGGCAGGTAATAAGAGTTTAAGGGTACACGGTTAAACCGTGGCCTCGTCCAAGATTAAATCCAAAGTTAGTTATATCAAAGGAGGAGAACTACTACCGAAGCATGAAGTAAAGGGAGGTGTCATATCTACGATTGTGCAAACCGTGTCGTAAGAATATTCTTTCTCGACTTTTATACTATGTTCAAACCATAATTTACTAATATAAGTTATAACAATCTTAAACTCTTATTATATATTAGTAAATTTTGGTTACGGTGTTTTTCTTTGGCGAGAAAGTTGACTTATCGTCTATCTTCGCTATACTCCATTTTGTGTAATCTGTTCTCCTTTTTTCTTTAAGGTCGTCATTATCATGCGTGAGTTTGCTTCTGTGACAAAGAAGATGTTGAGTAGTTAATAAAATCTGACTATTCTATGGTTACACATTTTTGATGAAATTCGAGGCATTAATGTGGTTGATAATTTCAGTGTGCGACATTTCTTACTACATCTGTAAGTTGTCACAAAGTTTCTGTCGTGATGGCCACGTTCATATTTGTTGCTTACCCTGATTTTTCCATTGCACAAAATTTTATTTTCTGTAATTAGAGTAGAATAGGTAACCGAAACTTGGATTATTTAAGCGATGACTGCAATATATGTGAAAGTTTTACTTTAATCGTGGTGGTTATGTATAATATTTAGTTACGTAATAACCTCCTGTTTTGT
Source organism: Hypericum perforatum (assembly GCA_012979155.1). Classification (NCBI taxonomy): domain Eukaryota; kingdom Viridiplantae; phylum Streptophyta; class Magnoliopsida; order Malpighiales; family Hypericaceae; genus Hypericum; species Hypericum perforatum. The sequence goes on from SOPF01022873.1 coordinate 60,632, forward strand.
GATTTAGTGACAGTATATTTTATTATATTACTGTGTGGTTTGAAAGAAATAAACATGTGCAAGGTGTTGTAGTAGTGCAGTTGATTTTCCGTTACCATGCAAATGGAGCCGTGGCAGTGAGTTTATGGAGCAGTCAATGACTCGGTAATATATACACTATTACGATTTATTTGTTATTATAACCGGTTGTGAAATTAAAGAAGTGATCATCGTTTCGACCTTTTAGTTGTTACCGTATGTTATAACTTCCGATTTATAATTGAATGATTGTTCTATACTATCGCTTTTAAGTACGGAAAAACCCGGTTTTGATGTTTTTGTTAGTGTGCGGCTGTGACTAACGTTGCAGCTTCAAGCCATATTGTTGATTGATTGGGTGTTATCCCGGAGTGATAAAATCTAGCCCACTTTTCAAAGAACTGTGCTTCTGGAATTTTAATTATCATTATTTCAATAGTAATATGGAGTTAATTATCCATTTTTTGGTTTTGCACAATCGTGGGGCATTAAAGGTGATACAGGTATGCTATAAAATTCAAAGTGTGAATATTTATTAATCTGATTTAACTGTTATAATAATCATCTAATTTTTGTGTCCATCAATTGCTATTTCGTGGAGTTAATATTAGCGTTAATTATTTCACGTTATTATTAATTGATGATAGTGTTGATGATTTTGCTGTTTAAAGCTTTTAATATGTGTCAATTATGTGTTCTAAGTTATTTCAGTGATAACATTACCGTTGGAGGTTAATTTACTCTATCGGAAATTAATTTCTGTTGCTTTATTCTATCGGCTCATAGAAATAATTCCTGGAGGTTAATATATATTTGTGGAGATACAGGATACTCAATGTATTGGATGCTTATCGAAAGTTTATATTGGTGATTATAAACGGCGATGGCTGAAATCGACAATTCCGGTGAGGTGAACCACGAATACCAATGTGAACAAAAGGTTCACGTGATGAGGGCTAGCGACGCTGAGGTCGTGATGCCAAGTATGATAAACCCGTTATTGAATTCACAATTTGGGAAGTCGGAGAAATTCAAGGATAGTAAAATCAAGAAGTGACAATGTGTGATAATGTTGTTCTTGAATATCTTGAATTTAATCTGATATTTTTAAAGAGATTAATTATGAGAAGGATGTTAGAAATTTTTATAAAACTCTTATCCATGATGTTTTCCAAATGGCAAGGGTGATTAGAAAAATTACTGCCATATTAGAAGAACATCAAGATGTACGTCAAATGAAGAGGAAGACAGTGAGTCTCGAGGACCTTTTGAGAAGGTTGCGTATCGAGTAAGATAACTGAAAAGTTAACGATATGGTGGTCAATGCCAACATTGTTAAGATTGGTGGAAAAATCTCTAGGGAATAAGCATAAATGCTTTAATAATTCCAAAGGAGATGTTTCAAATGCCTACCACTAGAACTAAGAATTTGATCATGCTCGTAAGGATGAAGCAAGCATCGAGATCAAATGGGAATACAAGTGTGGGAATTAATTGATGATTGTATAAAATATTGTTATGTCTACTTGATGAGAAGTAAAGACAAAACAATAATTTTATTACTTCACAATAAGAACAAGTCAAAACCAACTTGTGAGAAAGATTAAAATCTTTAAAAATGTGGGGGAAAGCATTAGTTTTGACCAACTATGTACTAAAGAGAATAGTGCATAAGATGTTGGGTGAAATACTTTACGAATTGTGGTAAGGTCAAGAACCTAGCTACAAATTCTTAAAAGTTTGTGAATGTCTTACAAAAGTTTTGAAGATTATTCCTAAAAGTTGAGGATAAAATATAAGACAGTGGATTGTGTGTTATTAGGTAATACACTACATAATGTTGTATACCATACACAAGTCAGATTATTCTGTTATCCACATAAATATTATGAAAGCTAGGAATGCTTCATTCTTCGAGAAAATTTTTCTTACAAAGCTCCAAGAGAGGTTGACAATCAAGTTAACCAAAGTGGGTGCAATGTGGGAGAAGAAAAATCTCATGAAGAATTTGAAGCACCTAAGCATGTGTAAATGAACAAGTATAATGGATAGACTAGACATATATGTCATAGACATAAATCTGTGAGAATCATTATTGAGAATGATTTTACTATCTTTAGACTACATAAAATCAAAGGTAAAATATCACAGATCCATTAACTAAGGGTCTAACGAAAGACCTAGTTGAAGCATCATCGAGAGGAATTGGATTAGAGCCCATAAAATGACCTAAACCCATGATGACAACCCAACTTGGATCGTAAACCCCGATTTACAAGTTCAATGGGACAACTGAATTATGAGGCTAGGGTCGAACAAAGCACTCGGGAAATTGAGTTCCCTACATATCCCTATGATGAAAGAGTGATAGACCTATCCATGAGAAGGTTAAGCTTTAAACTTTTAATATTCTTATACTTTGAGTATATATAAGTGGGGTATGGCAGGATACTTCTTATAAGAGATCACCTATATCAAATGTGAAGGAGCCGCTTCTATGAGATGAGTTAAGGGCTAAATCTCTAGAGCATTTGATGAAGTTTCCAAGGCAGTCTAGGGCCAAAATGGACACAACCGAAAGAACTGAGTAGTGATTTGAGAAGGAGTTGTGTGAGTATCTTTATCTTGGTATACATAAAATGCCAAACAGTTCAAGGCATCACGTCCACTGGTTGGCAAGTATATCCGAAGATATTTCACTAAGGAAGGTTCAAGACTTTCAACCACCTTTCCTGAAGCAACAAATTCTCGTAGAACTCCATGTTGCATATAGCATTGGTAGACTCATTTCATATAAGCCATTTTGCATTCATGTGGGGATTGTTGGAGAATTGGTTTATAACTAAGGAAGAGATGATTAAATACAAATGAGTGTATTATGAGATTACACCAAATGGTTTGGGGTGTTTGTGAGATCGTTGCAAAACTCGTTGACTAAGTTTTGTAACGATATAAAACATTTGCGAGACACCAATTCTAGGTGTGAATGAAAATTGGCTTAAAGGTGGTATGGTTATAGGTTGTAGGATTTGGATTTCTGAGAATTGCTCCAAGTTCAAGGTCTTATCTTTTTGAGATACCGAATCAAATTCAAGATAGTCAAGAATGACATCATGATTTATTATCATCTCTTGAAGCTGGGCCGAACTTGTTGAAGCAATTCTCAATCCAAAATCCGTTGGGCTTCCTCTGGGATAAGCCGATGGAACCTTCTTCTCCTTAATGACATTTGAATTTAATTTCTTGCCAAATTAATGGGAATAACCACCAAGTTAATATGTGAGTTTATGGCCTTGTAACCACCCATTTACTCATCTTGTTAATAGCCATAATGATCATGGTTATTATGGAATTGAATGTTGGAGGCTTAGGCTCTCTATAACAGGAGCTCTCCTCCTCCATACTAAGACACCCCTGAGCTCACACTCTTCCTTGAGCTCTCCACCTCTCCCTCTCTAGATTATAGCATCTCATTTGTGTCGGAGTTCTAGACCATTAAAGGTTCGAAAGGTGTCCAATAGTGCTTCCTATTGTTCACGTGATTGGGCATTATACATTGGGAACTCTCTTACCTATGGATGTCCGAAGCTATAAGGCGGGATAAGAGTTTAAGGGTACACAGTTAAACCATGGCCTCGTCCAGGATTAAATCTGAAGTTCGTGATATGAAAGGAGGAGAACTACTACCGAAGCATGAAGTAAAGGGAGGTGTCATTTCTACGGTTGTGCAAACCGTGTCATAAGAATATTCTTTCTCGACTTTTATACTATGTTCAAACCATAATTTACTAATATAAGTTCTAACACGTACAAACTTAACAAGCCTAGAGGATGCTTGTTGAGGGACTCCTTGAATTTCCCTTGGCCATCTTTGAACTGCTTGAAAACATCTGCTTGATAAGTGACAATGCAAGCATAAATTAGCATCGGAGAGGTAGCTGATTAATCAGTTCTGTCATCAAATTATATTACTTAAATCTGTGTGCATACTTGCTCAGAAACAAAACAAAATAAAGACGAGCAGTATTTCAATATTGATGCTCCTTTGAACCTCCAACTAATATTTCTATTGAGAGTAAGTGGAAATCTAACATTGGGTAGAGCATATTATTAACTCATGTAATAAGGAGGATATTGATGTCCATATTGATATACTTGTTAATTAGGAGTTCCCATATACTATACAGACACCTCCATGGTCTATTATAACAGATAGGCTTAGGAGAAATATAAGACCTCCCAAGAGGTATGAGAATGAAGCCAACTTTGTTGGCTTTTCTCTTAACTTGGTAGAAGAGATTGAAGCCATACAGCCATCTTATTCTGAGGCTATCATTTTTGATGATAGTAATAAGTGGATCAATACTATGCATGATGAGATGAAGTCACTTGAAAAGAATAGCACTTGAGATCTAGTCAGATTGCATGAGGAGAAAAGACCTATTTGGTGCAAGTGGATTTTCAAGAGGAAGGAAGGCATCTCTCTAAGTGACGAAACAAGGTACAAAGCAAGACTAGTTGCTAAAGGCTATAACTAGATTCCAGGTATTGAATTCAATGAAGTCTTTTTCCCAGTTATGAAGCATAGCTCTATTCGCACTCTACTTAGCATAGTAGCTACTATATGATTATGAGTTTCAGTAGTTAGATGTTAAAACTGTATTCTTACATGGGGAGTTAGAAGATGATATCTATATAGATTAGCCTAAGACATGCCTTCTTGAAAGTTATATCTAAGTCAAAAGGGCTATATTGATAAGATACTTTTCCATTTTAATATGTTTAATGTCAAGCTCGTTAAAACTCCATTAGCTGCACATTTTAGACTATTGTTAGCTTTATGTCCATAATTAAATAATAGGGATAATTGCCCTCGCCCTAGGGTTTGCGAAAATTAGTGATTCAGCCCCTCTATTTTTTATTATTATTTAGCCTCTCTAGTTTGTGAAAAGGGTATTATTTAACCCCTGTTGCCGGAATCAGCTCTTTTCTCCAGCGAAAATGGACCTAAGATTACTAAAATACCCGTTTCCTTTAAAAAGTAAAAAAATAAATTCAAATACAATCATAATTTGTATTAAGCTGAAATTTTTCATGAAGCATCCTAAAAATATACATGATTTATGTAAAATATTTCAAAAATTTTGGAGGCACGTAAGTATTGTTTTTATTTTCCAACGTGCCAAAATTTTATAAAATCATATAAAATAGAAAATTTGTCTAATTGGGCTGAAACTTGTCTCATATGTTCTTAAGCATATTTAATGAATTTAGGACCTAAAACTTGTTCTATGTGCCTTAAGCATCTTTACTAAAGACCCCATCTTTAGTAAAATAAATTAATTAAAACTCTATATTTTTGGTATCCCCAGACTTTTTCAAAATTGGCTCGTGAGAATCCATACTTTTTGATTCCAAAATTCATTAAAGATGCTTAAAGACACATGGGACAAGTTTCAGCCCAATTAAGTAAATTTTCTATTTTATATGATTTTACAAAAGTTTGGCACGTTGGAAAATAAAAACAATACTTATGTGCCTCCAAAATTTCTGAAATATTTTGCGTAAGTCATGTATATTTTTAGGATGCTTCATAAACAATTTTAGCTCAATACGAATTACGATTGTGTTTCAATTTATTTTTTTACTTTTTAAAGGAAAGGGGTATTTTCGTCATCTCAGGTCCATTTTCGCCGGAGAAATCGCCGGATTCTGGTGATAGGGGCCAAATAATACCTTTTTCATAAACTAGAGGGGCTAAATAATAATAAAAAAATAGAGAGATTGAATCACTAATTTTCGCAAACCCCAGGGGGGCGAGGGCAATTATCCCTAAATAATAATGTAAATTACATGTCTAAAGTTCCATACTCCAGTTCAGTTAGTTCACTTATGTGCCATGATTTTCTCATGCCTAGATTGCTCATATGCATTGAGTGTTGTTAGTAGATTCATGGCTGACCTTAGAAAAGAGCATTAGAAAGCAGTTCAATAGATCTTTAGATACCTGCGTGGTACTTCTAATGTCCCATCTGCAGTTTGGGAGATCAAAAGATAGGCTTGTTAGTTTTGTTAATTCTGACTTTGCTAGTGATTTCAATAAGAGAAGATCATTCACTGGTTACGTGTTCACCATTGATGGTTGTACTGTGAGCTGGAGAGCAATCTTATAGTCTACTGTTATGTTTTCTACTACTGAAGTTGAGTATTTGGCAATTACTAAAGCTTGCAAAGAGGCTACATGATTGAGAAGTTTGTATTCTGAGCTTTGTGGAGATACATCTTTCACTACCATTTTTTGCAACAGTCAAAGTGTTATTTGCCTTACTACGGATTTTATGTTCCATGAGAGAACAAAGTACATTGACGTGAAATATCACTATATCAGAGATGTGATTGCCAAAGACGATATGATGGTATGCTAGATCAGGACTCATGATAATCCTGCTGATATGATGACAAAGCTAGTTTCAAAAACTAAGTTTGAGCTATACTCGAGCTTAGTTGGTGTTAAAGGGTAGTCCGAGAGACTATTGTGCACAACAGTTATTGAAGATGTTGAAGCTATTCTTGAAGAAGTTGGATTTGCTAATTTTACGCTACAAAGAAGGAATTGTCTCATGCTGGAGTGTTATTTTTTGGCTGATCCAAATTCCCAGTGCCCGCTAAAACTCTAGCAACCGCTAGCTCCGAAGAGACCTTTTGGACCAAGCAATTACTATGAATCCAGTGATCGCTAGGTTCGCAAAGTTTTTTTTAATCCATAATTAGGGTTAGGTTTTTAAGGCACCGTTATGTATACCTCTTTATAAGTCTTATGACACAAGAAGTTGTGTATTGAAGATATATTGTAACTCTTCTCCATCGTATGGAAAATCCTTGCCATCGATAATTTTTTCCCATGTGAATTTTTCACATAAATCTCGTGTCTTGTTTTTTCTAAATGTTATCGATTTTTTAACATAGAATGTAAATTGTTTGGCTTTCTATTTTCCCAACATAAGTACGAGAAGTGAGATTTATGTATGAGATTTAGCGTTTAACTAATGTTTACCTGATATAAATTGCTGAGTTGGACATCATGTGACACGGTAACTGAAAATTTGGCGTTGAAGTGTTAAATAATCCGTTTTGATACGGATGCTAAATGGATTTATTTCTAACAAAATGTGTTCATTGAATTTTCTATATATTTAGAGGGACATATTTCCTCTTTAGTCATTCGGATTTTAGTGGCCACTGCACAATGATTCCTATAATGGCATGAAACGTTGTTCGAAGGAGGTGGCTGAGAATTAACGGTTTGAGTGGCGTGATAAATTTTTAGCGGTGTGCTGTAACTTAGGATTTAAATATGACCATTTTATATTAAAAAAATACAACATAAAATCCGACAACACCATGTAGTGTCCAACGACCTCTTAAACTATCCACAACGTGGGAGCGTGTGTTCTCCCTGGATTGGATTGAAAGGGAGGTTACAAACGAAAGACATGACGAGTCAACGAGGTTCACTCTTTCCTTGGGATGCACTTTGTCCGTTATGTGACGATCAAGATATCAACCACCATTTCCTCTTAAGTGACTATACCCGGACTATATGGAACTAATTTTTGAGGTGCATAGGTGCGAGTTGGTGTCCGCATGATTGTCTTGTTTCTCATTTGGATCAATAGTTGGGTTTAGTCCATGGTGGCATGTATAATAAGGTATGGTTTGCAGTATTTGGTGCCATTTTGGAGGGATATGTTTGACGAGAAATTGTGCAATCTTTGACGTGTGCAATTGAGAGTTTTTTTATTCATACTATTTTGATTAAGATTTATGAGTGATTTCGTTTGTCGAACTCAATTTCGGAGATAGGTCACCAGGAGCTTCTTTTGTACTTGAATTCTGCGCATACGGGATTACTTCTCGCCCCTGTGCTTGTACATATCTGTTTGTTTAATACAATCACACTACTTATAAAAAAAATTATATGAAATCATTAGTGATGAGCTGAGATACAAATCACATAAACATAACCACAACAGCTGGGGTAATTTTAGACAATTTGGAACGCCAAACCTCAATAGCGTGACTGTAGTACGGAAAAAAAACAACTTCTATCAAAGGTTGCGACAGTTACGATTACAATAAGCAACAACTTCAAGTACGGGTCTGTTTGGTACGGCTGATGAAATTTAGCTGTTAGCTGTTGGCTGTCAGCTGATTACCTGTTGGCTGATAGTACTCGGCTGATAGGTGATATCTGATTTTTGCAAAAATGTTTGGTAAATTAGCATTGGCTATTGCTGTTGAGTTATAAAATTACTTATAAGGGTAATTGACTAATAAACATCATTCTTTAATATTTAATATAATACATATTATTTATCTTTATGCTTTCGCCAATTAAAAAGTGTTTATCTTAATTTAATATTTAATATAGTACATATTATTTATCTTTATACTCTCGGAAAATTAAAAAAGTATGTTTCTTAATTTAATATTTAATATAATAATATTTGGTATTTATTTTTATGTTTTCGTCAATAAACAACGTGTCCTTCTTAATTTAATATTTAATAGTAATATTTAATATTTATCTCTATGTTTTCGCCAATTAAAAAAGTGTCTCTCTTAATTTAATATTTAATTAGAAATTATCTAAATCAAGAGTTATTTAGTAATTTGATATTGTAACAGCCATCAGCTAAATGTAACAACTATAAATTCTAGCTGTTGGAAAAATTGGCTGTTAGGTTTCAACGGCCAATTTTTTTTAATTCACCAAACACCTAAAAATTGGCTGATAGATATCTATCAGCCAACCACTAATCTCTAACAGCCGAACCAAACACCCACGTAAATCTTCTCATAGTTTTAGAAGTAAATTATTACAACCCAGATAACAAAAACGTACATAAATTAACAAGAGTCCGGAATTATGTTTCCGAAGTATATTTTTATACGAACTATTGGCACATGCATTCATCAGTGATATTGTTCGTTTCCATATCATAAACCAACCAACCACGGCCAGGATAGATACTGAAATAGACACAATTGCTCCTGCAGCCAATTACTTGGCTTGCCAAAACGGATATGGCACAATTCGTCCCCAAGAACAAGCTCCTACCTCCATTAATGCTCTTCTTCTTAATCAACGTAAGGTCATCGGCATCCACCTGGTAGACTTCCACATCATCGACAACCTCGATTGATTGTCCGGAAACAAGGAAAACCACCAGCACCTTCCCATCTGACTCCAACATAAACTCCCTGAAGTATTTGGACTTAACGGATGGAATGACCCTCCTTCTCTTAATACGCGTGATCTTCAGCTCCAAATCCGAACCCGCCTCTTCGACCACCGCAAGGGTTCCTTGCAAGCTGATGACATAGAACCTTCCATGAATTCCGATCCCATTGGCAATGCTAAAGAAATGAGATGGCTCAAATGGGTCATGACAATTCGGGTCAATGATATCACAGTCTAGTTTCTTCCATTCATACGGCCTCCCATTAGGCAATGCCATGTTGCAGCGATAGGATAGTAGTTGGTCTCCGGTGATGGATTTCCACACCAAACTATAAGTTTTCTTGATCCAACAACCTTTCGACCAATGACCATGAAATTGATCAAGTGAAGATGAAGAGTTCCCGCGGCTATTCAACAAGTAGACAAACCAAGGCTCGGGATAGCAATTCGGTTTCCGGACTTTTCGATGGAAAGAGGTTGATGAATATAAGCGGACGGGCTTTGACTCAAGTGGGTGATCTGAGATTTCAAGCCATGGAAGAGGATGTGAACCACCGGAGGAACTTAAACACCTGCAAGACCCATTTCTGGAGGATCTCCATGACTTAGTCACGCCGTTGCCTCGGATGGTGGCCATTAAGGTTGGCTCGCTTGATATTAAGTCGATGAGCTGCTCGGGAAGATCCGGCCAAGTCGGAGAGCCATTGTTGCCTTCTAATTTCTCTCTTTTTTTGCTTTTCTGTGGAGCCATTTATTACTAATGGTCAAGTTGAGCGCTCGTTTGTTGTTCAGGCTTTGAAAAAACAATATTTATAAAATTGACTCAGTGCAACTCAATTTAACTCTTGATTTTGAGATGAGGTATATAAATATGCTAAATTGCTTGGGTTCCAAGGCATAATTGTCTTTTAAAAATATTGAATATGAATTCATAAACAAGCTTACACGAAAACTTCAATGGGAGATGAGATTCTTAGTATTCCTTGGGCGACAAGTTGCAAGTTACTATATTCGTTAGTCAAACTGGCTATTCCTCGAAAGAGGAGTTTTTTTAAGTAAATTATATCGCATGATACAAGGGTTAATCAGAGTTACAACCTGAAACATAAAATCCCTGTAAAAAATCCACTTGAGCACAAAATCAAAATTACATATACATTCAAATAAAAGTCAATCACATAAATAATCTCGGAACATCCAAATGCTCTTGCTCCCAACAGAGACAAGTAGAAGGCATTAACCATCGTAACAGATTCACCATCCCAATCTACACCGATTTGGATAGGTACATCTCAAGAAGTAACAGTTCGATTAAAATATGTTCTTGATTTTTTTGTGGCGACTTAATTATCTTATTCGCTTGAGTCAAAAGATTTTTTAAGTGCATTATTTCTGTTTGGAAAGAAGCATTCTTAATGATTGAGAAAGATAATGCTTTGGTCAATGGCTTTCTAATATGTTTTAAGGTATGTGGTGCCACTTTTGGGATAATTGAACTTGTTTCAGCCACAGTACCAAAGGATCAATAGCATCAATTTGTTCTTGCCCATTCTCTAAGCATGAATTGATCTCAATAGGGGGCTAACGAGCCTTTTCTAGTAGCCCCTTTCCAGGTCAATTACAAAAAGACTAGCACTCTTGTAAGACAATATCCGATTCAATAGGAACCACATCAAGAGAGCAAGTTCCTTTAGGTTAAAGTTCTTTCTCCTTCAGAAATGGGAACATCCATTCCGAGCTCCACATTTGCAATACCAATAGCATTCTCATGCCTAATAGGTACCAAATCATAAGTAGAACATTCAGTGGCATTAAATCTCAAGAGACCATCCATCTGAGGCACAACCAACACTGTGTCCATAAGCTTGCCATCCTCGTGTTCCTCGATTCCAACTTCCTCGCTGTGCACCTCCTCCCACAAAGCATCAAATATGTTAGATGTAGAAACAACACACTCACCAGGGGTATCCTCTGCTCCAACAAGTCTAATAGAAGCTACCTTTAAGATAGGCAAGCTCGCAGTTAAGCTGGAGCCCCCCTTCAACTCATTGTGCACACAAGCATTCACAATTGGAGACGGGGTTGCAAGGGTTGTATCCTTGAGCTGCCAAACTTGTTTGCATTGACCGTGTTGTGGGGCTTTCCGAGTGACACGAACATCTTGAATCACCTTACCAGGTGCAATTTCCTTTATGTGCTTGTCATTATTAATCTTGTCTAACGTCCTGCACTTAGCAAGCTTCATGACCAACAATTTGACAATGCTCACAACAATAGGATAGATTTTCATAAACAATATACACCAGCTCCTTCATTAGCCAAATCCAGACAAACCTTATCCAGCCTAGGCTTTGACATATGGAGATCCACAAGCACATGAATTTCAGCCCCATAAAAACAATTTAAAACTGGCGTGTCCAGAAAAATAGGTGTTCCCACTACAGCTGCCAAACTAAAAATGATGTTTCGAGAAATATGGCTGCAAGTAAAGTGTACCAATAGGCATCCTCCAAGCCGGAGAACATCACACGACATCTCTATCTGATTCAAATTGAAAATCGAAGTATCCCAGATCCTCTGGAAGCATTCTCCAACCACAAACATGCCATTCTTTAGCAACTGCACTAAACAAAACTCAAAAGTAGAGCATTGCTTTGAACTCTTTGGACGAACAAGCCTACCAATAATTACTTAATTTTCCTAAGCGATTCGCAAATTGCATACTAGGGTAGCATCTAAACACAACAACCATCCAATCATCTTGTAGGATGGGTTGGATATGCTTACCCTCATTCATATATCTAATCAACAGATTGAGGGCAGAAAATGAATTAGCACCAGGCAGCTTGAAGGAGCTGTACAACTGAGACATCAAGACCCGAATAGACCAGGGGAGGGGCTTTCGACAGCGATTGCTGGGAGGACCGAAAGCGGCTGAAGAAGGAGAAGAGACAGTCATAGTCAGAGATCGAGGCACTAATCCAGCGGGGGACGTCACCTGTTGTGGGGGAGAGAGGGGGAACGATAAAAGTTAATCAGCACTTGTTTTAGTATTTGAGAGTTTTGGATGGCGCTTCTTTAAAAAGAACATTATGTATAGTCATATTCATACCAAGGGTCTTTTGTATATAAACTAGCGGAGGTAAGCTTACTAGTGACTTAGTCTATGCATCTAGCAGCATTATTGAAATTCTTAGTTAGTCATCAATTTTTTTTATATCATTTTGTATCCCGATACCCATCAAATCAACAAACGTTTCTACATTCTCAATGGCTTCACTTTAGCATTTACTTTATTATTTTTTTTCCTCTCTTCTTGCTTTTGTTCTTAAGTCACTAACATCTAATAAAATAAAGGAAAAATTATCATCAAGTCTCTAATTTATAACTTTATTTCTGGTAAAATTCTTAACTTATCAAAATTATTTCTAAGGTCTCCCGCTCTTTACAGAAATGATGATATTGTGTCACTCATGATGTTAGCATTCAATAATTGGCTACGAATGTAACCAATTCACATTGACCTCGACAATGGTGGTGCGGCCCTGAACTTTTTGTTTCACCAAGACAGCAAAAAAATTCAACTCATTATAGTGACTTTAACTATGAACTTGTCATGATTTGGCTTTAGATTTGCAGAATTTGGATCACAATAACATTTCTAATGGTCATTAAAGAATTTATGCTATAGAACTGGATTATTTTTGCAAATCAATTTTGTTTTTGGAGACATTATTTGCTTGATTCATTTTAGTTTCTGGAATTGGGTTAAAAAAGATGGAGGAGGGATGGGAGGAGGGGGAGAAGTTAAAAGATATTCCACGCAAAAAGACAAATATATTCTTGGCCCAAAAAAAAATTCTTTCTTCTCATCTATCTTCCTCTTCCTCGGCTTTTCTCTTCTTTCTCCCTCCTCCTCCTCCTCCCCTCTCTTCCTCGGCCCTCCTCCTCCACCTTCCTCCTCCTTCTCCTCTCCTTCTTTATCCTCCTCCTTCGGAGGACAGGAAGGGGAGGAGGGGAAGGAAGATAGAGGAGGAGAGGGGAGGAGGTGGACGAAGGAGGAGAAGAAAGAGGAGGAAATCCGGAGGAAGAGGGAGGTGGAGGAAGAGGGAAGGAGACGAGGAAGGAGGAGGAGAGAAGAGTAGGAGGAGGGGGAGGCCGGTAGAAGAGAGGAGGGAGGAAGAAAGGAAGGAGGAGGAAGAGGAGTATGAAGGTGGAGGAGGAAAGAGAATGTCTTTTTAGGCTAGGGGTATATTTGTCATTTTGCATGGTACCTCGCCGGAGAAATTTTTCAGTTCCGATGTTAGGGGCCAATTGGTATAATTTTTTTCATACTAGGGTGGGCGTTTTAATCGATTTGAGAATTACAGAGAAGTTAGCGTTTACGCCAAAATAGAGGGGACTATATGTAATTTACCTTTGATTTTTAGATTATTTTTTGTGTGGAGGGTACAAATATCATTTTCACATATAAAAAAGGAAAAGTTGCTCAATATCTTTTTTTGTGTGGAGGAAGAGTCGATACCAATATTTTTCTAATGAACAAAGATCCTAGAAATAATTTCAATAAATTAAGAATCATATCACAAATAAAATTATAAATTTTAAAGACCCGAAGGTAGTTTACCTTGCAATAAAGTTTATAAATTGTGACCGGATGATGTTGGTCTCTGAGTTTGTGGCGTACATATTTGCTTCTATGCTTGGGCTACAAGGTCCCGGAAGAAAAGATTTTGTCTTTAGTTCAGGAATTAACATACCACGAGTAATGGTTTTACATTCTTTGACTGGGGGCGAGTGAAGTTTACTTTTATTTGTGTCTCATGACACATCACCATTATTTCATCTACATGGCATGCGGATGGCCCCCGATCTAACATCATCTATATTACCCCTGTCCAAGAGTAAATCTTGAATGTGCTAAAAAAAGATTAAATCTTGAATGTTACTGAGTTTGTAACATTTTTTCCTCCAATTAGTAAAGTAACATCCCGCATAAAAAATTAATTAGATGACATGATATACATATAACATGAACCATTTAGCAAGATCGTTCAGGTAAACCGAGTTTTCAAATCACAAAGTATTAGCTACTCAAAATCTAAAATGATAGTCTAGCAAACTAAAGTTAAGCAGAGATTTTTAATTTCCATAATCTTATTGGAAAACTGCAATGGCAAAGGAGTAGATTCCCAAACCGGATGTACCTGACGCGATCTCTTGGACAACAAGTTGTCTTAGTTAATACTCTTCGGAAAAAAGTTGTCTTGATAAATTGTTATCAGTAGTTTCTATGCTTTAGAAGGCGGCACAAAATTAATGGGGGCAGTGGGATCGGTCATATTTACTTATTGAATGGTCATTGGTATGGTAAAGAATTGTTACATGCAGGCATCAGAGATACAGCTCAAATCCATATCATAAACCCACCAACCATGGCCAGCATTTATGCTAAAATAGACGCAATTTCTCTTGCAATTAACTACTTGGCTTGCCAAAACAGACATGGAACAGTTGGTCCCCAAGAACAAGCTCCTACCTCCATTAATACTCTTCGCCTTAACCAACACAAGGTCATCAGCATCCACCTCGTAGACTTCCACATCATCGACAACCTCGATGGAATTTCTGGAAACAAGGAATACAACCGGCACTTTCCCATCTGATTCCACCATGAATTCCCTGAAGTGCCTGGACTTAACGGAAGGGACGACCCACATTTTTCCAACTCGGGAGATCTTAAGCCCCCAATCCGAACCAGTCTCTTCGACAACTGCAAGAGTTCCTTGCAAGCTGAGGACATAGAACCTGTTCTGAAATCCGATCCCATTGGAAATGCGAAAGAAATGAGACGGCTCTGATGGATCGTGACAATTCGGGTCAGCGGTGTCGCAGTCTAACTTCTTCACACCATACGTCATACCATTAGGCCCTGTCATGTTGCAGGAAAAATACGGTATTGGGTATCCTGCGCTGCCATTCCAAACCAAACTATAAGTTTTCTTGATCCAACTACCTTTGCTCCAATAACCGTGAAATTGATCAACTGACGATGAATTGTCCCCGCAGGTATTCAACGAGTAGACAAGCCCGGACCTGACATAACGATACACCTTCTGTTGATTTAGACGGAAAGAGACTGTTGAATGATCTGGTATTGGCTTTGACTCAAGTGGGTGATATGAGATTTCAAGCCATGGAAGAGGATGTGAACCAGTTGAAGAACTTAAACACCTACAATTGTCGTTCTTTCTGGATCTCCATGACTTGGTCACGCCACTGCCTCGGATAGTTGCCATTAGGATTGGCTCACTTGATAATAAGTTGATGAGCTGTTCAGGAAGATCTGGCCAAGTACCAGAGCCATTGTCGGCTTCTTGTTTCTCTCTTGTCTCTCTTTTCTTTGAAGCCATCTTTAACTAATGATCAAGTTCAACGCTCTAGTTCAAGTGGTTAAAAATGAACTAGGAGTCTAGGATCCAAACTTTGATAAAAGAAAAAAATATATTTCTAGAAAAGTTTTGTCTCAAATTAGAGTGCTTCAATTTAATTTTTGGTTTCGAGATGAGCTATGGCGTATAAATATGCAAAAATTCTTGCGGTCCAAGATTGCCTTAAAAAATTGAATATTAATTCATAAACAGGGTCACAAGAAAACTTTATTGGGAGAGGGGGTGATTCCATGTATCCCTTGGGCGACAAGTTGCAATTTGCCTTGCTATAAACGTTAGTCAACGACTAATGCCAACCAGATAAGGATTAGTTCTTCTGCTTATTTTAGGATTATGTCAGATTTTAGTTGGCGTTTCTTTACCAAAAAATTATGCCTTACATGTGTTGACTTTTGCATGTATTTCTTGATTATTTATCTCTGTCGATAAAAATTCACATTATCACTATGTAATTTAACGTAATTTTATCAAGTAGCATTGTGTACTAGTTTGATGCATTAGATGACCTGTTGTGACACGAGGCGCATGATTTTTTCGATGAGGGTTCTGAAATTTCTTTCATACATTGAAATTTAAAATAAAATAAAATTAATGATCAAATACGCATCTTCCTTTATGATTTAAAAATAAAAATTTTCTTACGTAACTTTGTATCTTCTCAATCTCTCGTAATGACTTTACTGATTATTAAATACATAATTATATAGCTAATCAAGTTGGCTTATATTCAAGTAAGATAATACAAGGTAATTAATGACTTAACCTAGCTCTAATAATTACTTTAATCAACTGTAATTAATTTCTTATTCAATTTATTGCTCTCTAATTAAGATGAAAGAAACTTAATTACTAATTTTTTTTAATTTTAATTTAAATTGTTTCCACAATTTCGAATCTGGACGGTCATGGGATTCGATCCTTCCACTTCATGCTTAAACTTAATAACTACTTTAATCTAGTTCCTAATGGATATCTAAAAAACATAGATCATCATCAACTAATCATCGGAGTGTTGAGGATGTTGCTTTGTTGCATTCTTCAGCAGCAACATTTTTCTGCAATCTGCAAATGTTCTTCTACCGAAGTAGAAGATGATGAACATCTGCAATAAGTCGTAGATCGACTAATTATCACCATTACTAGTTTCAGTTGTTGATTTTTCTGATTTTTTTTTAAATAGTTTGCTATGCTTACTTCAAAGTAAATTTATTTTTATTTGCTTAACGATACATGTGGACATTTTCATGAAAAATGTATAATTTTATTCAAACTGGTCGTGTCAGATAAGTGTTAAGCTTTGTGGAAATATCGGCCATTGAAGGTGGAAAGGAACGAAGGGAAAGTGTGTGGAGAAGGAAAAGAAAAGATCATCTTCTCATTAGCTCAAAATTGTATTTTTACATGTATTCCTATTCTTCTATATATTAGCTGTAAAGGGATGCTAAATGACAAAACTAAAAAGATGAAAAAGGTGCCACCTCATAGGCAAGAGAATAATCCCATAACCGTTTCCTCTTCTAGAATCAGTCCGGCAGTGGGACCCTCATGCTCCCCACCAGAATGTGTTTGGATGACGTGTCCCGAATAATAAAATTGTGTATGTCTCCCGTGAAAGTCATATGGGCTTGGAGGCCCATTTCTGGTGATGGGTTTAACATCCCATGCTCCAGGCGGAGAGTCCATGTAAACTTCTGATGCGATAAATATCGGGTCTAAATTACGTGCAAGAGAACACGGTTGCACATGTAATATAAATATAAGTAAGATCGTCTCCACAGGGACAGATGGATCAATTCTCTAATTACCGGATTATGAATTCTCAACTTTAATCTAAGCAATTCAATTCGAATGATTGGGTTGTGATTAATTACTTCGAATCCTACTATTGTTATTCGAATCTAGGGTTGTCAATCCTAAACCCTAACAACAATATCTAAGCAAACGAAACGAAACAGAACAAATGGATGCAATCTATGCTACGAACTAAGGTTGTCAATCTCAGTTCTCACACACGAAACGAATCAATCAAACAATGAATAATCAAGCAGATGAATGAAAAGACAACTCTTGACTACGAAGTATGAAATACCGCATTGATTGAAGATCCGAATCGTTGATTACAATCCTTGAAGTAAAGCAAAAGTAATAAAACCTAAAAGCTATGACTCTTGCGTGAAAACTGGCCAAGAATGTCTTTAACCTAAGTTTCAAGGCCTTATATAGTTCTCTAGTACAAACCCTAAAAACAGAAGAGTTCTGGCCCGACTAAATAAGTAGAATAATCTTTTCTCGGACAATCCGTGCTGCCAAAGTCCAGCGAGTCACTGGCTTTTCCAACGGGTCGCTGGAACTCAAAACACGAAAGTTGTAGATCAAGATGTTGTGGATCTTCTTGTCTTAGAATCACTCAATTCGGAGTTCGTATGAGAGTTATGCATTTTCTAACAAACATCGATGGATTGAGCCAAACCATTCTTCGTTAACTCTTCTCGCGTTCTCACCAATTCTCGGCCCTCTTGCCATTCTCCTCGCACCTCGTCATCTTCATCTCCACTATCCAAGCAGCTACAAAACAACCAAATTGGGATAGATCTCCCACTCATTAACATAAACACAAAATGCATGAAAACATACTCGACATACAACAAAATAGAATCAAAACACGAACAAACTACGCACAAAACATAGATAGATGTGTGTCCGTTTACACGCACATCACAACTCCACACTTAAGTTCTTGCTTGTCCTCAAGCAAGTTGCATCAGAACTACCGTCTTCACAGCTCCTCCTTACTTGGAACAAATCAGGACATCCATCATCCGATCGCTAGTCATTCATCTCACTCAAGTGCCAAGAACAATAATCATGTAAACCCAACACCCTCAGCTGTTTAGCCCAACTTTCGCACTATGTGGACCATACCCAATAACTGAGCTCTCAGTGGGTAGGATCAATTTATGCTCACTTATATCGAGTAGTCAACTACTTATCACTTGCAAGCATGCTCAGGGTCTAAGAATATTATACTTCGTACTTGACACTCTCTCAAGCAATGCAGGGCTCGTAATCAAGAGGGACTTTGCATAGGGTCGTAATGTGGCTTAGGGTAATAGGAGGATAAATCAGTGGGTAATGGCTAAACCACCTAATCTGAGGATTACACAAAAATCTAACTCTCGGCTATACTAAACATCTAACCCTATAATGACTAAACACTCAACCCAGCGTTCCCACATCCTAGAGGCATTTACTCGGGACAAGTCACCTACTTTTTATTGTGTGCTCCTTTTTTTTTCTTTACCACATTCCTTCCATCTTTCCACTTTCCTTGGATATATTTTTTTTTCTTTTGCTTTTCCACACTTTCCACACTTTTTATTTTCTTATTCTTCCTTCCCTTGTGGTTTTTCTTTTCTTTTCACGCATTCTCGCACATTCATTGGTAATTTGTCCCAGCTTTTGACTGTTAGCCTCAATTCTACCCTTTTCAAAACCCAAATGAACTTCAATACCCCCCAGCTAAGCTACCAAGTGCACCCTTACAAAAATATCCCACAAATCGATGTCCTATTCTCTCGGATTGGATAGTTAAGGGTAGGTGGGGGTCAAATATTGGCTCGTAAGATTGTATGCACATAATAATTGAACAAATAAGCTCAGGCTCAACAGGGTTAAGCAACAAAAAAGATTGGGTTCTTGGCTTTAAGGCCCTAGGTTCAAAATCAAAAGGGCCCCCGATATCTAACTCACCCCGCACTACAAAATCATGCCAAGTGCTAATATACTACTCTCATCGCCCGAAACATGCAAGTACCTCATGAACAAAATAGAGATGGGAGTCTCATCCTTCGGCACAAATCCTCACAAGGTCACTCATCAAGCTCTCAGGCATGGTCTACCTAGTACAACTATAAACCTAAATAACCAAGGGTGTTAAGCCTACACAATCCTGCTCCGGATACTCAAGTTCAATTCCTGACTAAGCAATAAGACTTAGTAGCCATTCTAGGTTCACAAGTTCGGAGGTAAGTTCATCAATTGCAGATGACTCGATCACTTCAATCAAAAACACACACCACATACAGAACAGACTCGATCACATGCGTATGTTAACAGAAGAAAACAACAGAAAACATTCATACACATCACAAAGTACATACCGTGCAACTCCACACTTAAAGAACACATTGTCCTCAATGTGAAAAAGCATACTATGCAAACAACGAAAACAAAACGAGATTCACATAACAAAGCATACATTGTGCAACTCCACACTTAAGAGAACACATTGTCCTCAATGTGAAGGAGCACACTATGCAAACAACAAAAACAAAACAAGAACATAAATGAATGACAAAAGTAGAGAAAAGGAGCAGAAACACCTGTTCAGAGTTGAGGATGCAGTAGTGGTGGAAATTGAGGGAGAGGAGGCAAGAAAACTCGACTGAATTTGTAGTACAGTTTGTCTCGACCTGTTGTCCTGCAAAAATAAACTAAAATGGCATTTTTTTCGAGGATGACACTATTTACATTCCCTTAGAAACTCACAAACTCAGGAAAACTCGGACGAGTGACGCTAAATTAAAAAGTGTAGGGAAAAGAGAGGATAATTGTAGTTCTAATTTAACGTCATTAGCTTGACAAGATCTTAACCAATTACCAAGGTCCTTGGTCATTAAGTTCTACCCATGATCCTTGTAGGTCAATATGGGGGTCCCAATTTACCATTATACGCTCACCATTCACTTCGACTACAACCCTCAAGTGACCTGGTTGTGGTTTACACTCTAAGTCTGGTAGCAAGATGTTACATGGTTTCAACTTGGGCCATGGTAGATCATTTAGTTTTGATAGTTTAGTTGCTCACACCCATGATACTTGTTCCTGAATTTCTTGCTCATTCACCCCTTCTTGAATTTCTTGTATCACTTCATGCTTACCTCCAGGAACAGTCTCATCAATGTGCTTGATTACCAACTCATCAATGACATTGATTTGGTAATAGTTATCTTCCGTGGTGGGGTACTTAGCTGCTTCGAATACGTTGAAAACAACCTCATCAATGCAGACTTGGAACTGCAACTCCTTTTTTTCACATTAATGTTTGTCTTTCCCGTTGATGTTAGAGTCACCGTGAGCTCTTCGTCCTCCTCATTCACCTGCTTTGCTAGAGGTTTTACTGCTGGACTTGCCATATTCTTTCTCAAATCTAGCCCACTCCGAGTCATGATTGCCTTGCAGTGCTCCTGTCTGGTGGGAGGGGTTTCAGTGTTGCTCAAAAGTATATCTAGCTATCTTGCATTTAGTTGTGCTGCTAACAGGGCAGTTTGCACCTCCATATTTCTAAGTGTGGCTTCATGACTCAACACTTGCTTTTGTAACTCATCTTCACTTTGATGATCTTGATGGGATAGCACTCGATGTTGCCACTTTTGTTGATATGGCTGAAAATATTGTTGTGGCTGAAAACCTTGAGCATTACTACCTCCCAGTATTGGTCCATATTGTTGAGGTACCTGCTGACCTACATCGTTTCTCCATGAAAGATTTGGGTAGTTTCTCCAACCAAGATTATACATAGCATAATATGGATCATTATTAGGATTACCCAAATAATTATCAGATTCAGCAATGAGAGAGCAAGTATTAGTACCACGTGGACCAGTGCAGATGTCACAAATCTGAGAGGGTGGTGTAGGCTATGGGGCTAATGCAGACTGGATTACCTGTGTAAGAACTGCCACTTGTGCTTGGAGGGCTACAATCTCCTCACTGTCTTGTACACTGGCAACCTTCTTCCTTTCTGATCTCTCTCTCCACTCATAATTGTTTGTGGGTATGGCTTCGACAGCCTTATATGCAATGCTGGACCTAAGGTCGGTCAGTTTAGGGTAGGTATGTCTCCTCATATTATTCATCTCCTACAATTTTCACTGTACTGCATAACTCAACAAAGGAGATCAAGTGTAGTGATGAACAGAAAAGAAAAATAATGCTTAGTCTCAAAATCAAGAATTCTGTATCCAATATTAAAGACAAATTGATTCAAATCTGTCCCAGGCAACGGCGCCAAAAACTTGATGCGATAAATATCGGGTCTAAATTACGTGTAAGAGAATACGGTCGCATAAGTAATATAAAGATAAGTAAGATAGTATCCACAGGGACAGATGGATCAATTCTCTAATTACCAGATTATGAATTCTCAACTTTAATCTAAGCAATTCAATTCGAATGATTGGGTTGTGATTAATTACTATGAATCCTACTATTGTTACTTGAATCTAGGGTTGTCAATCCTAAACCCTAACAACAATATCTAAGTAAATGAAACGAAACAGAACAAACGGATGCAATCTATGCTTACGAACTAAGGTTGTCAATCTCAGTTCTCACACACGAAACGAATCAATCAAACAATGAATAATCAAGCAGATGAATGAAAAGACAACTCTTGACTACGAAGTATGAAAATACCGCGTTGATTGAAGATCCAAATCGTTGATTACAATCCTTGAAGTAAAGCAAAAGTAATAAAACCTAAAAGCTATGACTCTTGCATGAAAACTGGCCAAGAATGTCTTTAACCTAAGTTTCAAGACCTTATATAGTTCTCTAGTACAAACCCTAAAAACGGAAGAGTTTTGGCCCGACTAAACAAGCAGAATAATCTTTTCTCGGACAATCCGTGCTGCCGAAGTCCAGCGGGTCACTGGCTTTTCCAGCGGATCGCTGGAACTCAGCAGCCATATTTAACTCGCCTTTGACACTTTATCTATTCCGCAAATTGCAAAACTCAAAACACAGAAGTTGTAGATCAAGATGTTGCGGATCTTCTTGTCTTGGAATCACTCAATTCGGAGTTCGTATGAGAAAGTTATGCATTTTCTAACAAACATTGACGGATTGAGCCAAACCATTCTTCGTTAACTCTTCTCGCATTCTCACCAATTCTCGTCCCTCTCGCCATTCTCCTTGCACCTTGTCATCTTCATCTCCACTATCCAAGCACCTACAAAACAACCAAATTCTGACAGATCTCTTGCTCCTCAACATAAACACAAAATGCATGAAAACATACTCGACATACGACAAAATAGAATCAAAACACGAACAAACTACGCACAAAACATAGATAGATGTGTGTCTGTTTACACGCACATCAACTTCTTCCTTAAAATCACCATTCAAATGCCAATTCTTCTGAACTGCAACAGCTAAAAGGAGATGCACTGTGGTTAATTTAGCAACGGGAGAGAAGGTGTCAAGGAAATCAATCCCTAGTGCCTGCGTTTATCCTTTTGCGACTAATCGCGCCTTGTAGCGATCAATCTGCCCATCCGCCTTATACTTGACCTTAAAGACCTATTTGCACTTCATTAGTTTCTTGTCAACAGGTAACGACAATAGTTCCCAAGTACGGTTTGACTGCAAAGCACTCAATTCAGCCGCAATGGCCTCTTGCCAACAAGTCTCCTGGATGGCTTCACTATAGGTTCTAGGCTCTAGAGTAGCTAACAAACTGAAGGAAAAGACTCGATGTGGGTTAGATAGGTGATCTATGCTAAAGTATGAGGATATAGGATACGAAGAACTAACCTAGCCCGTGGACGATGCGGTAAGGTCGAGCGCAGTATGACATATATAATCCGTGAGACGAGCTAGAGGACCTCTAAGGCATTGGGACCTGCAGATAGGGCATGGGGATGACACACGACTATGAGGAACTGTTGGTGTATCTAAATCTGTAGTGTAAGGACTGGTAGCATCTGGTGTATCAAAATCTGGAAAACAGGGGACAGATTGGTCTACACGGGTCGCTAAGTCGAGGAATGACTCTGTAATAGGGCTGGCATCAGGTAACATGAGATCTGTGGGGCTAAATGGTTGAAAGATGACAGGGTCATATGTATGTGAATTCTGGAAAGGAAAAACATCCTCATAAAATGCGACGTCTCGTGAATAAATGACTCGATGAGAATGCAAATTGTAGAGTTTATAACCTTTAAGGTGTAAAGATATTCCAAGGAATAAAAAGGGTGCAGACCTTGGATCAAACTTTGTTCTTCCAGCAGACAAAGTTGAAGCATAACATAGGCAACCAAATAACCGTATATGTTTCAGCCTTGGCAATTGGTTATGCAAGATATGTTGTTATTTTCTTTCTACTCGCCCATTTTGTTGGGGAGTTTGCACACAAGAGAGTTCATGTCGAATGCTAGTTTTAACAAAGAAATCATGCATGTGAAACTCATATACTTGGTCACTACGAATTGCTTTGACTTTACAAGAAAATTGCCTTTCAACCATGATGCAAAATTGTTCTAAAAGAGGACGGGCCTTGGCTTTTGTTTTCATCAAGTAAGTCCATAAGGCATGACTATGGTCATCAACAATGGTTAAGAAATATGAGAAACCATCATATAAAGGAATGCTATATTTACCCCAGATATGAACATGAATAAGGTCAAAGTTGTTTACTGCAATAGTATCATTAATAGGAAAAGGGAGACGCTTGTGCTTAGCTAGATGACACACATCATATGGCATTGGTATGGTAATGTCTGTACTGGGTTCTAGACTTCTTAAGACGCGTAACTTAGAGGAAGGTAAATGGCCTAATCTACTATGCCATAAGGCAAGTTCATTGTGGACAAACTTTACGGAAGATGCGATGTTGGATAGGCCAGTTGCTATGGCTGGTTGTGACCCTACGCACAGGAGATAGAGTCCTCAACCGAGCTCGGTCTTACCAATCATCCTCAGGGTACCAAGGTCCTGAATAACACGTTTTAGCTAAGAAGTTAGCAGTATAATGAGTAGACTGAAGTAACTTACTAACGGAGAGCAGGTTAAAGGTGAAATTAGGCACATAGAGAACATGTTGAAGCACTAAAGAATCAGAGAGACAAACTGTGCCAATGTGAGTGGCTTGTTCTTTGGACCCTGTAGGAAGACCAATGTGTGTGTTGGAGATAGACTGAAAACTGGAAAATATGTCTAAAGAACATGCGATGTGGTCGGTTGCGCCAGTGTCAACTATTCAAGTATTATAAGGAAAGGAAGAGGTTAGACCTACGAAGAGAGTACCTAAGTTTGGAGTCTGGAAAGAAGAGCTAGCTGCACTAGAGTTAACCTGATGGAAGGGTTCTATATGGTCTCTTACATTGAAAGGAGGTGGCTGGTTGATCAAGTTGAGCAGGGTCGAACGCTGCTCGGCAGTCAAACTCAACTTAGAGAAGTCCTGAGTTGCCTCAGTCGTACCCTGTGAAGAGCCAGGAGAGACATGATTTGCCATTTGCATGTTGCCTGATGGGTAACATCCCGAGTTGGTGTCCTGAACTTGAAACCTGGTGGTGTGTTTTTGGTAACACTTCTCTACTGTATGGCCAGTCATGTTACAAAATGTGCATTGCGGATTCCTTCCAGTAGCATTCCAATTCTTCCTGTAGTGACCACTCTCTTGGACAGCAAGACCACTAGGATCTCGGCCAGATTCTTGCATCACACCATGAACCATGGGTGCAGGGGAAGACAACAGAGCTTGTTGCTCATGTTGATGAGCCAAGTAGAGAGCCCGTGTAAGAGTAGGAAGAGGATCACTAAGCAATATTTGAGATTAGACACTAGAGTATTTATCATTAAGTCCCTTCAAGAATCTGATCACCTGCTTTCCCTCATAATAACCCCTAACAACACGAATAGCTTCATAGGAATCATCTAGATCCTCGTCTACATCATCCGCTTTCTTTGAACACTTACAACTAGGAATAGGTTGTAGTTCTTCTAGTTGATTCCACAATATTTGAAACTGAGTAAAATAATTGGTTACCGATAATGCACCTTGGTGAAAACCGTGGATCTCTTCTAGTAGGTTGCAGATCCGGACAGCATCTCCTCGCCCGAACCTCTATTTTAGGTTGCTCCAGGCCGTAGCTGTGCTCTCGAAATGGTGAAGGGACTGTGCAATGGTCAGTTCCACAGATCTGATGATCCAGTTTAAAACCATGTTGTTGGATCGCTTCCAAGCAGAGTAATGGGCATCGTTATGACGAGGAGGTTTCTGGGCAACATCGATGAATTGATCCTTGTTTTTGCAACCAAGGGTGAGAAGAATGGACTTGCTCCATGAGTAATAGTTTCTCCTATTTAGTAGAGACAAAACCAGAACAAGAGTGGGAGTTCCACTGGAATGGAAGTAATAGGGGCTATTTTCATTGATGGTGGGGTTTCTCTCTTGTGCAAGCACAAGCTTGGGATGAGTTTGTGTTCCACTAGCCATGTTTATTGCTCTCATACCATGTTAAGCTTTGTGGAAATATCGGCCATTGAAGATGGAAAGGAACGAAGGGAAAGTATGTGGAGAAGGAAAAGAAAAGATCATCTTCTCATTAGCTAAAAATTGTGTTTTTACATGTATTCCTATTCTTCTATATAATAGCTGTAAAGAGATGCTAAATGATAAAACTAAAAAGATGAAAAAGGTGACAGCTCATAGGCAAGAGAATAATCCAATAACTGTTTCCTCTTCTAGAATCAGTCCGGCAGTGGGACCCTCATGCTCCCCACCAAAATGTGTTTGGATGACGTGTCTCGAATAATAAAATCGTCTATCTCTCCCGTGAAAGTCATATGGGCTTGGAAGCCCATTTCTGGTGATGGGTTTAACAATAAGTAAAAATATATTAAAAACCATTAACAAAATTATCACCACCACTAAGATCACCATAAGCGTCATTTTCAAAAGTATTCTCAGACTTAGGGTCTGTTTGGTATAGCTGATGAAATTTAGCTATTAGCTGTTGGCTGTCAGCTGATTAGCTGTTGGCTGTCAGCTGATTAGCTGTTGGCTGATAGTACTCAGCTGATAGCTGATATCCGATTTTTGCAAAAGTGTTTGGTAAATTAACATTGACTATTGCTGTTAAGTTGTAAAATTACTTATAAGGGTAATTGACTAAAACATCATTCTTTAATATTTAATATAATATATATTATTTATCTTTATGCTTTTACCAATTAAAAAGTGTTTCTCTTAATTGAATATTTAATACAGTACATATTATTTATCTTTATACTCCTGCCAATTAAAAAAGTGTCTCTCTTAATTTAATATTTAATATAGTAATATTTAGTATTTATTTCTATGTTTTTGTCAATAAAAAAAGTGTCCTTCTTAATTTAATATTAAATAGTAATATTTTTGATATATATCTCAATATTTTCGCCAATTAAAAAAAAGTGTCCCTCTTAATTTAATATTTAATTAGAAATTATCTAAATCAATGGCTATTTAGTAATTTGATATTGTAACAGCCATCAGCTAAATATAATAGCTATAAATTCTAGCTGTTGGAAAAATTGGCTGTTGGGTTCTAAGAGCCAATTTTTTTTAATTCACCAAACACCTAAAAATTGGGTGATAGATATCTATCAGCCAACCACTAATCTCTAACAGTCAAACCAAACACGCACTACTCCATGCTAACACCCCGGGCACCGTAATAATGTAAATTAGCCTTGACTACGGAGGATCGTAACGATGTTCGCCTCGTGTCATGTGAACTTGGTATAATTGTTTTGTACCAACTAATATTCAGGCTCTCGAAACTTTGAGATGCCACAAAACTCGCCCACTGAGCGTGGCTTAACTTGTCATGGTTCCGAAGTAACATGCAAATATACTTACAATAACAAAAAAGGTTTGATAATTACAACTACAAAATAGCTTCATAAGTATTTTTTTCTCAAACTTGTCTCAAATAGTTGGATTACAAATATATTTTTTACAACGTCTTAATACAAAACTGTGCGAAACTCCATCGGCGGACGCAATAACGAATTGGATAGACATAGTATTAGTATTAGTACCAACATCATTAAAACACAATCAAGAAGGAATGTATTTAAACGAGCACCGGTTACAAATATTCCTTGGTATGAATCTTTGAAGGGAAGGAAAAAGATTAGAGTGGCTCAACTTATGATCTCAATCTTTGAAGGAATTGGATACCCTCGGAACAAAATACTTTGTCTCTATTTAGGAACGAGGTTAATTTTGTCAAACCACCTATCCATTAATATAGGGACTTTTATTATTCCTTTCTCTCTCCATTAATTATCTCTAACCAACCACCCACTAATTACGATTTTAAAAACGTAACCACATACTTTCTCTGCCATAATTACCGACTTTCTCTAATTAATCAAACAAAATCATTCATCTTCCTCTCTCTCTAATTAATTAAAAAATGAAACCATCCATTACTGGTTTAGATTTCTACATTACTATTTCAATTTTCTACAATACTAGTTCGGTTCCCTATATTACTAGTTCAAAGTTCGACATTACTGGTTTGTAGTTTTATTGGTTTAAAGTCCTAGGTTATTGGTTCAAAGTCCTATATTACTGGTTCAAAGTCCTACATTACTGATTCAAAGTTTGACATTACTTATTTATAGTCTTATTAGTTTAAAATCCTATATTATTGATTTAAAGTTATACATTACTGGTTCAAAGTCTTACATTACTGGTTCAAAATACTTACATTACTGGTTCGAAGTCCTACATTACTGGTTCGGGCTATCAATGGTTCAAAGTCTTACATTACTGGTTCAAAGGCCTACATTACAAAGTCCTACATTACTGGTTCTAGTAATGTAAGTATTTTGAACCAGTAATGTAGGATATTGAACCAGTAATGTAGAACTTTAAACCAATAAAACTACAAACCAGTAATGTCAAAGTTTGAACCAGTAATGTAGGAAACTGAAACAGTAATGTAGAAAATTGAACCAATAAAGTAGAAAACTAAACCAGTAATGTATGGTTTTATTTTTTAATTAATTCGAGAGAGAGAAACATGGATGGTTTCGTTTGATTAATTAGAAAAATTTGATAATTATGGCAGAGAAAGTGGGTATTACATTTTTTAAAATCATAATTAGTTGGTAGTTGGTTAGAGATAATTAATGGAGAGAGAAAGAAAACGTGAATTAAATGATAGCATTCCTAAAAAGAGGGAATCATTAACTACTGGGAAATTAATTGAATTTGGCAGAAGTCGTAATTGTCCCTGGTGATTATTAGCCATTAGATTAGGATCTTTTAGAATATATTCTTATCTAATGGCCAAGATTTAAGTCCCTATTTAGGGCCAACTTTATATGTCCCCAGGGTATCCAATTCCATCTTTGCAGGGAAGCCAGCTCCAAAGAGAATGTTCGCCTCCATATCAATGTCAATAAATAATCACAAGCAATTAGTGAGCAATTACACGCATCCATGAGTAATTAATGTTGCTTCTGTTGGTGTCTCTTATTTTTGAAGAGACATAATTAGTTCACAATTAAATTTTAAAAACATAAGAAAATGGAAAAGTTGACATGAATTTTGGAGTTTGTATTTAACGGTGTCTTTTAGACAATTAATTCAACATATCTATTGGCATCCTATAGACTCCACTTGATATTTCAATCATCCCAACAACAAGTGCATCTTCTAGCATTGTTGTCTTCTCTCCCTCCCTTTTTCACTCACTAGGAAAAGTCCAAGTCTGGCTCCGAAAATTTTGGTTATATAAGAGTTCGCCTGAAAGTTTCGAGATGCGTGTGTAATGTTCTTAGAAACACTCGAATATTCGTTGTATCTTGGGGACAATTGTCGTAGCCAGTAGTACACTGAAATATACAGGATAATCTCATCTTACGGAGAAATTGTCTAATACCTGCCTCTACTATAACCCAATCCTAATCAAGTACACATCATTTGACGACCAAGAATCGTAAGACAAGATTCTTGTACTTGAAGATGGCATCATCAAGCATCGTAGCAAAGAACAAGACAGATCAACAAAAGATCAACACTCTTGATGCGTGGAGTCACTATGACTTCCTATGCCATAACTACATCCTGAATAGACTAGATGACATGCTCTACAATATCTACGCAGTAGCCAAGACCTCTTAGGAGATGTGGAATTCACTCGAGAAAAAGTACAAAATGGAGGATGCCAGGACGAATAAATTCATCATCACTCGATTCCTCGACTTCAAAATAGTGGGCTCCAAGATTGTTATTGACCAAGTCCAAGAGTTGCAACTAATCCTTCACGAGATCTGATGATTGTGAAAACACTCATCTTTTGTGTGTGTTTTTAGAGTCTTTTTGCCTCTGTTTCTTTTGTTAATGTTGGAAATGCATGGTATTAGTGTGAATATTGTGCATTATCCATTTTCATGTTGTCTTTTGAGTTTTATTTTGTTTTTCCTTGGTTTTGTAGGTTTTAGAGTGCTAAATGGAGGTTTTGGATGCACCATGCTTCA
This sequence comes from Hypericum perforatum, assembly GCA_012979155.1. NCBI lineage: Eukaryota > Viridiplantae > Streptophyta > Magnoliopsida > Malpighiales > Hypericaceae > Hypericum > Hypericum perforatum. The sequence goes on from SOPF01022873.1 coordinate 90,671, forward strand.
TCGAACGCAATCAGGCCTGCCGGGAAGGAAGGACAAACAACTATGGGCTGTGGGCTTTTGACGGGAATTGACCTCTGGTGACTAAAATGGCAATAACTTTCGCATACGGTGTCCAATGGAGGCAAGTGAGGTGGCATTGAAAAGATGACATCCAAAGCTACAACTTTGTCTCTAAAGGTCTTCACTTTAACTTTCAATCCCACTCACTTTCATTTGTAAGAAAAACTTGAAGATTTGCTTGAGAGATTTGAAGAAGGAAAAACTTGAAGAACACTTCTTGAATTTTCTCTCCTCTTAACTCTTTCAATATTTTCATGCTTTCTTTACTTATGTTGAATAAAATGTTTAGTTTGTTAATAGCTATGTGTGAGTAGTTATTTTGTGGGATTGGTGCTTATATGATTTCTAAATAGCTAATGATCTAAAGAGGGAGATTTAATGCTTATTATTGTGTTCTAATCAATAACCTTAATGCTTGGTTTTGCTTGATCACCATAACCATGATTATGTTTGATTTAAATGTCTGAGAGAAATTGAGATTGAATGATTAATTGATTAGATGATTATTGATCTTTTGATGAGAGATCTCATGAGAAATTAGTTATCCAAAGGGTTATGCATATAATTGGTAATTGATATGACAAAATGAGTTTTTGGAGGCGAGAGCACATCTAATTCATTAAAATCGTGTTAAGAATCAATTTAGATGATTTATTGTGAGAGCATGAATATGTTGCCTTAGAAACACTCGGATGACAATTGAAATTTGTAACCCCCGTGTATCATTATGTTATTTGGATTGTTATAAGTACCAAGCCCACTTTGCTTAATTTGTTAGAATCATTATAATTCATAATCGTGACTTGTGCCTTTGATTGAAGTGCTTAAATCATGACATATGCTTTTGATTGAAGTGTTATATTGTGTTTTGGAAATTATTAGTGTCTTTTGTAGTTAGGTGTCAATTAGTTACACTTAGAGTTAAGAATCATCATTACCAATATCCAAATCATAGTCCTAAACTAGTAGTCAAGTCGAGTTAGCGGCCTATACCCAAGTCCTTGTGGGATGACATTCCCGTACTTATCTTTATTGCAAGGAAGGAGACACGCAAAAATCCTTCTTGTCAATTAGCACCATTGCCGGGGATTTGAGGAATAGACGTTGAGCTTAGCTTGAAAACTTGGATTATGACATTATTTTTCTTTGGTTACATTACGTTGCTTGGGTACAACGAGTGTTTGCATGCCCTTAACTCGATCCATAACCACTCCTCTTTTGTTTGTTGATGCGGACATAGCTAGGATAGAGAGGTTGTTATGACGAGAAAGAAGAGCTAAGGATAGGATGGAGAATCCGGCTCAATAAAGGGATGAGGCACCAAGAGATAACTTAGAGGATGGAGCTCCACGACGATCTTTAATGGATTATTCTAAGCCTACTTCAAAAAAGGCAAGATCGGGAGTTCAAAACCCACCAATACAGGCCAACAATTTTGAGATCAAGCCGGCTGTGATTCAGATGCTCCAAAACTCGGTCCAATTCTTTGGTTTGCCGAGTAAGGATCCAAATGAATATATTTTGGATTTCTTGGAATTAGCTGATACCTTCAAGTATAATGGACTTTCAGAGGATGCTAAGTTGCTAAGGTTATTTCCATTTACTTTGAGGGACAAGGCAAAGTTGTGGTATAAGTAGTTGGTAAAGACACTAATTGCTACTTGGGATGAGTTAGCGGATGCATTCCTAGAGAAGTATTTCCCCTTTTCAAAGACTAAGCAACTCGTTAAGGAGATTAATAACTTCCAACAATTCGAGAATGAGTCTTTGAGTGAAGCTTGGGATCGGTTTAAGGAATTGCAAAGGAGTTGTCCACACCATTGTTTGTGAGAGGAGTCTTTACTTCAAACTTTTTACTATGGTCTTGAACCAACTACAATGGGGATGGTGGATTCAGCTTCTAATGGAAACTTCTTGAGGAAGGACAAGGATGAAGCCTACTATGTCCTTGAAGAATTGTCAATTACAAATCATTTAAGACAAAAGGACAGAGGAAAGCAACCGGTTAGAGATCAAAAAGGAATAATCAAACTTGGTTATGATGATAGTGTACAAGCTCAATTATCATTGCTGACTAAGAGAATGAATGAAATGAGCGGAAGTAAAGTCAACATGGTTGAAGTGTCAATGCTTTATGAGATTTGTGGCAATGTTGGCCATGAGATGGATCAATGTGCGATGATGAGCTTGCCTGTGGGGCAAGCACATTATGTTTGTGGCCAAGGCCAAAGAGCGAATAGGATGGGAAATAACCCGTATTCTTCCACCTATAATCCCGGATGGAGGAATCATCCCAACTTTTTGTGGAAAGGAGGAAATAGTGCTAATAACATGGCACTTTTTCCTGACAAAGGACATCCTCTACGTGTACCGCAAGGAGCACCTCCTGGTTTCCAACTACGTGCTGACTTGACAGATCGAATGGGAGCTATGGAAGAGAAGTTTGAGAAAATGGATAAATTTATGCAAGAAGTTGGTGGAGTTATTAGCCAACAAGGACAGATCTTAAATGCTATAAATCAGCAAGGATCAAGGCAAAACAACTTGGAGCAAATTCTTAAGGGACAAGCTACTGCTATGTATAACATGGAAATGCAACTTGGAGAAATAGCAAAAGGAAGTTCCTACCGACAATCCGGTTCTCTTCCTAGTTCAACGAAAATGAATCCTCGAGGAAATGTGAATGCAATTTCCTTGAGAAGTGGAAAGGATTTAACTTCTCAAGAAGTGAATGAGAAGGCTAAGGAGAGTGAAGTGGTGACTCTTGACAAAGATAAGGAAGAAAAAGAAGTGTCAAGAGAGAAGGTTCTGCATGAAGAAGTTGTTGCGGAAGAAGAAGTGTAGGTGTCACCACCACCATATGTTCCTCCTCTACCCTATCCTCAAAGGGTTAAGAGGAAGAATGGGATGGACGATAAGTTTCTTCAATTTATGTCAAAAATGAAGAACGTCAAAATCAGTGTCTCTTTCTTAGAGATGCTTGATCAAGTTCTGCACTACACCAAGTTTTTGAAGGAACTCATCACGAAAAAGCAAAAGTGGGACGATGGAGAGACGGTTGCACTTACTGCTAAGTGTAGCTCTCTCATCTTAAAGGATAACCCAACAAAGTTGCACGATCTGGGGAGTTTTACTATCCCTTGTTTTATCGGTACTATTGAGTTTCCTAAGTGCCTCTGTGATTTGGGGGCAAGCATTAATTTGATGCCTCTTTCTACATTCAAGAAACTAGGTTTGTGCGAGGTGAAGAATACATTGATGCTTCTCCAATTGGCCGATCAAACCATTAAAAAGCCGTTTGGTGTTGTTGAGGATGTCCTCGTGAAGATTGATAAATTCATCTTTCCAGTGGACTTTGTGGTGCTAGATTTTGTCGAGGACAAGAGTTGTCCTCTAATTCTTGGAAGACCTTTTCTCAATCGGGCAGGGGAGGAGAAAGTTGAATTCACGATGACAAAGGTCATACGTTATCCTTTGGATGAAGGCACGTGCATGAAGATAGATATTTTAGAAGAGTGTGTCCGTGAAGTGGAGAAGGAGATCCTCTCAAGCATTGAGGATGTTTATGATGATGTAATTCCCAAGGAAGAAGAGGGGAATTTAGAAGATTTTGAGGAGGAAGTTGATAACAAAGTCATCATGCGAGAGATGGAACTTAATTTGAAATATCGAACTCCACCTTCTATAATCAAGGCTCCTCTTTTGGAGTTGAAAGAGCTACCCTCTCATTTGAGGTATGCTTTCTTGAAAGAAGAAAGGAGATTACCGATTATCATTTCCAACAAACTCTCGAAGGAGGAAGAGGATAAGGTGCTTAAGATTGTGAATAAGCGGATTAATGCCATGGTATGGCAAATATCTGATATCAAAGGGATTAGTCCTAAGATAGTTATGCATCATATCCACATGGAAGAAGGAGCAAAGTCGAGGGTGGACCGGTAAAGAAGATTAAACCCAAATATGAAAGAAGTGGTGAAGAAGGAGGCAATTAAGCTCTTTGAGGTAGGAATCATTTATCCGATATCAGATAGCGAATGGGTGAGCCTAATACATTGTGTCCCAAAGAAAAGGGGGATGACAGTTGTGATTAACAAAGAGGGTGAACTCATTTCCACAAGAACAGTGACTGGATGGCGAGTGTGTGTTGACTATCGGAAATTGAACGATACAACATGCAAGGATCATTTTTCTCTCTCATTCATTGATCAGATGTTAGAGAGAATTGCAGGATATTCCCATTATTGTTTCCTTGATGGATATTCCAATTATAACCAAATTGCGATTTACCCAAGGGATCAAGAGAAGACTTCCTTCACTTGTCCATTTGGTATTTTTGCATATCGATGAATGCCATTTGGACTTTGTTGTGCTCCAACGACATTCCAACGATGCATGGAAGTAATATTTTGGGGAATGAATGAAAGGATTATGGAGATCTTTATGGACGATTTCTCGGTGTTTGGAGATTCGTTTGATAATTGCTTGGAAAATCTGGATAGAGTTATGGAGAGATGTGAAGAAACGAACCTTGTTCTCAATTGGGAGAAATGTCATTTCATGGTAGATGAGGGCATTGTTCTTGGACATAAGATATCCAAAGTTGGTATGGAAGTTGATAGAGCAAAGACGGAAGCCATAGAGAAGATGGCCACACCGATTTCAGTTAGAGGAGTGAGAGCTTTTCTTGGACATGTGGGATTTTACCGACAATTTATCAAAGATTTCTCTCTAATAGAAAAGCTGCTTACTAACTTGCTAGTGAAGGAAATACCTTTCAACTTTGATGAGCCTTGTCTTAAGGCATTTGCTTTATTGAAGAAAGCTCTTATCACAGCTCCGGTAATTTCATCTCCGGATTGGAATTTACCATTTGAGTTGATGTGTGACGTAAGTGACATTGCTTTAGGATGTGTGCTTGGTCAAAAGAAGGAAGGAAAGCTTCATGTGATTTACTACGCTAGTAGGGTGTTAGCGGGTGCTCAACTCAATTATACGACAACTGAGAAGGAGTTGTTAGTAGTGGTCTATGCTTGTGATAAATTTCGTCCATACTTGCTTGGATCAAAAGTAATCATTTACACTGACCATGCGGCCTTGAAGTATTTGTTCTCTAAACAAGATGCCAAGCTTAGGCTTATGCGATGGATTATATTGCTACAAGAATTTGACTTGTCCATTAAGGATAAGAAAGGATCAGAGAATGTAGTAGCAGATCATCTATCTTGCATTGAGAAGAGTGATGGAATAGAGACGCATGGACGAATTCAAGAAGAGTTTCCGGATGAAACTTTGATGTCATTGAACAAGATGGATGTTCCTTGGTTTGCTAACATTGCCAATTACTTGGTAGGAGGAATTATTCCAAATGATTTAAGCTATCCTCAACGGAAAAAACTTCAATGGAATGCTCATTTCTACATTTGGGATGATCCTTATCTATTCAAGCAGTGCAATGATGGAGTGCTTAGACGGTGTATTGCCAATGATGAAGTAGGAAATGTCTTAACACAATGTCATAACATCCCATATTCAGGTCACTATGGAGCGACGAGAACGACTCGAGAGTCTTTGAATGTGGGTTTTATTGGCCTAATATTTTTAGAGATGCTCAGACATTTGTTGCTCAATGTGATCGATGTCAAAGAACCGGGAATATTTCCAAGAGGGATGAGATGCCACAATCTGGAATCCTTGAAGTTGAACTCTTTGATGTTTGGGGTTTAGATTTCATGGGACCATTTCCAACCTCCTATGGAAATAAGTACATTTTGGTAGGCGTTGATTATGTGTCTAAGTGAGTTGAGGCTTGGGCTTCACCGACGAATGATGCTAAGGTAGTGATTCACTTTATCAAAAAGCTCTTTTCGAGGTTCAGCGTACCAAGGGCAATCATTAGTGATGGAGGTTTGTATTTTTGCAACCGACCATTTGAAGTTTTATTGAAATGATATGGGGTGACTCACAAAGTTGCTACACCCTATCACCCTCAAACAAGTGGTCAGGTAGAACTCTCAAATTGGGAACTCAAGAAAATTCTTGAGAAGACAGTGGGAGGAGTGAGAAAAGGTTGGGCGAACAAACTTGATGATGCCTTATGGGCGTATAGGACGGCATTTCGAACGCCTATTGGTGTGTCGCCATACAAGCTTGTTTACGGAAAGGCATGTCACCTTCTAGTTGAACTAGAACACCATGCATTTTAGGTAATTAAGACACTTAACTATGATTATAAAAAGGCCGGTGAGAGACGGGTGCTCTAACTAGAAGAGTTGGATGAAATAAGAGACATGGCATTTGAAAATGCGTGCCTCTACAAAGAGAGATCAAAGAAGAGGCATGATGCTCATATTGTAAAGAAAGAGTTTAAAGAGGGACAACAAGTTCTTCTTTATAATTCTCGTTTGAGACTCTTCCCGGGCAAACTAAAGTCCAAGTGGAGCGGTCCATTCAAAGTTGTGAAAGTTTTCCCATTTGGAGCACTTGACTTGGAAGGAAGAGATGGAGAATTGTTTAAGGTGAATGGCCAAAGGTGTAAGATTTACCTTGGTGGCAAAGTTGAGCGGCATTCGGAGGTACAAGCCGTTACTTCCTCCGAAAGCAATTGAGAATTTGAAAGCATGTTAGTGTATATAGTAGATAATTTTTAGTTTTTCGAGTTTGTGTCCTCTTTTACCTGCAGATATTAAAGAACAGGATGTTTTTCATTAAATATATTCTTTTACTTGGAGTCTTACTTGCTCGACAAATCCCAATCGACATTTCTCTAATCATTCTTCATAGAGCCAAAGAATCTTTAAGACTTGAGCGCAGTGAAATGAATTACTTGAAGCACTCGAGAGAAATGTCAAAGATGGCTTATTACCGAAGAATGAAAAGATTTGGATTTTGTCCTCGGTGCAGGAAATTAGAGCATGATGGAGAATGTAGCAAGAATACTACAAACACACAAAAAGAGCGTAAAACGCTACTCCACCAAGACCCCGTTAAGCTATACGCTGAAAAGGTCGCTCGGCGAGGGAGTTCTGCATGGTACGCCATTGAGGAGTTATATGAATTGCAAATTTTGAAGTTGAAGTTGTGACCCATGAACTTATGGCATCTGGTTTTCAAGCTTTCCAGGAACGCAGCGTAAATAAAAGCCAAAAAAATTAGAATAATTTTTTTTTCAAAATGTTTAGTTCTTTGTGAAGTTTGTATAGTATGCATGTTCTTATATTGTGTTTGGTTGAAGTTTGTGTGTTTGCATGTTTGTACCTATTGTCTTGATGACTTTTGTGAGTTTCATGTTTTTCCACTTGTTTGATGATTTGGTTTGATTGAAGAAATTGTTGAGGAGTGCATGGCTAAGCATGAGAAAAGAAGCTCGGGGAGGTTCGTAAAAATTGGCACATGTAGTGGTCGCTACAAAATGAAGACCCAGCCAAACACTCACCTCGGCTCTCCCATGCACCACATTTGTAGTGACCGCTATGATTTTTCAATTCGTAGTGGTTGCTATATTTGTAGTGGTCGCTACAAAATGAAGATCAGTCAAACACTCGCTTCGCACCTCCCGAGCACCACATCTGTAGTGGCCACTACGATTTTTCAATGTGTAGCGACCACTACATATGTAGTGGTTGCTACAAATTGCGAAAATAGGTCAAAATCCCACTACAAATTGCTAGCTTCGGCGGGAACTTCCCACCACCTCCGAATTGACTAGGGAGCAATCCATTTCCTTTTTCTTTTATTTTTGTGTTTCATTTGTCTATGTTCTTGTGTGCTTGTGTTTTGTGTTATTTCGTTGCTTTTGTGTGTAATATTTATGTTTTATATGTTTGTTTATTTCCTTTGTTTCGTTGTGAAATATTTGTGTTCCTGTGATATTTTGTATGCGTGTTTTAAGATATGTTTATTCATATCTTTGGTGATCTGGTATGGAAGTGTTCCGATTTTGAGCTCTTCACGGTTAGATCTCCTTGATGCTTCTCAACGTATTGGATCATCTAGATAAAACTATCTCAAATTTGCTTTCTTTTTATGTTTAGGTGCTTATTAGTATCATGTTTGTTCACTTTGAGGACAAAGTGTCTTCTAAGTGTGGGGGAGGGTTCCACTGTGGAATCCATTATGTTTAGGTCCTTGTTTAGGTTGTTTGTGCAAATTTAAGTTTTGGCATGAAATTTTCAAAATTTGACCCCCCTCAAACGTTTTTAAGCTTGTTTTAGAAGATTGTCACGTTCTTAGTTAGGAATTTAGCTAGAGCTCAATGTTTAGGAATTGGTAGATTTCTCAAACTCGGTTGTTTAGGTTAGTGGTCTAGCTATGTAGATTAGACTAGAAGTTTTATGTGTGAACCAGTCTTCAATTATTCATGAGGGGCATTCTTGAGTCTGGGTGATTGAGGCATCCTGCTAGTACTTATTGTCGTCTCGGTTGCGTAGGAGCAAAGTGTAGGGGGCAGACTTTTTCCTTGACATTGAGCCTTGTACTTCTTAGAAAAAATCCCTTGTTTTGACCATTTGAGCTGAACTTCTTGTTGATTATCCTTGCCTAACTAAACTTAGCCTTCATTTCATCATTTCCCTTACCTTTGACTATCGAATTCTTGGACATGTTAGGGATGATGTAAATCGGGTTTAGTTGGTAGGGTGGTGTGAATATGGTTTGAATTTTTGGGACTTTGGTTATTAGAATGGCTAAAACTGCGAAGCCTAGTGTTATGTGTTTTCATTTGTACTTTCAGGTATATAAATGTACTATAAAAAAATGTAAAAGAAAAAAAAAGAAAAAAAAGAAAAGAAAAAAGAAATAGTGATTTAAATTTGGCAAGTGTAGTGCTTCGCAGTAATTAGCTTTTGGGTGAAATTGGAGAATTTGAGCGAATTGTGCTTGGTGAGAATGTTTAGAATAGACGAGTGACTAGTTTGTGTAAAGCATGTCCTCGAATTTGGTAGTTGAGCTACTACATGATACCATTTCCCATATACCTTTGCCCAGTTACTACCCTTTTTGTTATATTTGTCCCCCGATCATTAGCGATTATGCGACATTGAGATGCAATTTAGTAGGACGTAGGATGCTTTGAAATATACCAGACAATTATGCGAGAGATAGGTAGTTGACCACTTACAAATTGAGTGAGAAACTTTCTGAATCCTTGTGTGTTTAACCCGCTAGTATCTTTTACGTAGTTTTAACACTTTTCTAAATAATTAAGTAGGAGACGTTTACTATTTCTATTCTTGTTGTTTTGGTTGATGAACTAGCTTGGATTGGGATGATCTTTTGATTTGAGCTTGGATATTTTGAGGGGAGTTAAGTGGAGAATTTGACATGCCAAGTCTTTTGTTTGTTTGATTGTTTTCTTGTCTTTGTTGTGATTTAGTGTTTTGAGTCTTTTGTTTTTGCTTGCGCATTGCTTGAGGGTAAGCAATGATTCAAGTGTGGGGGTGTGATGAGTGTGAAAACACTCATCTTTTGTGTGTGTTTTTAGAGTCTTTTTGCCTTTGTTTCTTTTGTTAGTGTTGGAAATGCATAGTATTAGTGTGAATATCGTGCATTATCCATTTTCATGTTGTCTTTTGAGTTTTATTTTGTTTTTCCTTGGTTTTGTAGGTTTTGGAGTGCTAAATGGAGGTTTTGGATGCGCCTTGCTTCATCGAACGCAATCGGGCCTGCCGGGAAGGAAGGACAAACAACTATGGGCCATGGGCTTTTGACGAGAATTGACCTCTGGTGACTAAAATGGCAATAACTTTTGCATACAGTGTCCAATGGAGGCAAGTGAGGTGGCGTTGAAAAGACGACATCCAGGGCTACAATTTCGACTCACAGGATCTTCATCAATTTCGGAGTCTAAGAGGGTCAAAAACCATGTTCAAAGTCGGCATCCAAATCTGGCGATTTTCCACCCGAGTGGGCCGAACTTGGAGGCAAAATTTGGGCCCAAGATGACTTCCTTGGCCCAAATTCCGTGGCTGCCACTTAAGGAAGAAACCAGAGACTTGAGAAGGCTTGTGACAAGTTAGATATTTGGAAGAGTTAGGATTTGTATTAAGTAATTAAGTAGATTTAAAATCACTTTAACTTTCAATCCCACTCACTTTCATTTGTAAGAAAAACTTGAAGATTTGCTTGAGAGCTTTGAAGAAGGAAAAACTTGAAGAACACTTCTTGAGTTTTCTCTCCTCTTAACTCTTTCAATATTTTCATGCTTGCTTTACTTATGTTGAATAAAATGTTTAGTTTGTTAATAGCTATGTGTGAGTAGTTATTTTGTGGGATTGGTGCTTATATGATTTCTAAGTAGCTAATGATCTAAAGGGGGAGATTTAATGCTTATTATTGTGTTCTAATCAATAACCTTAATGCTTGGTTTTGCTTGATCACCATAACCATGATTATGTTTGATTTAAATGTCTGAGAGGAATTGAGATTGAATGATTGATTGATTAGATGATTATTGATCTTTTGATGAGAGATCTCATGAGAAATTAGTTATCCAAAGGGTTATGCATATAATTGGTAATTGATATGACAAAATGAGTTTTTGGAGGTGAGAACACATCTAATTCATTAAAATCGTGTTAAGAATCAATTTAGACGATTTATTGCGAGAGCATGAATATGTTGCCTTAGAAACACTCAGATCACAATTGAAATTTGTAACCCCCGTGTATTATTATGTTATTTGGATTGTTATAAGTACTAAGGCCACTTTGCTTAATTTGTTAGAATCGTTATAATTCGTAATCGTGACTTGTGCCTTTGATTGAAGTACTTAAATCGTGACATGTGCTTTTGATTGAAGTGCTATATTGTGTTTTGGAAATTGTTAGTGTCTTTTGTAGTTAGGTGTCAATTAGTTACACTTAGAGTTAAGAATCATCATCACCAATATCCAAATCATAGTCCTAAACTAGTAGTCAAGTCGAATTAGCGGCCTATACCCAAGTCCTTATGGGACGACATTCCCGTACTTATCTTTATTGCAAGGAAGGAGACACGCAAAAATCCTTCTCATCAAGATCCAAGCCAAAGAGATGTAACTCAGCGAATCTTTCTAAGTGGCTGCAATGATCGAGAAGCTCTCCCAACTCAGCGAATCTTTCTAAGAGCTATCTCAAGCACAAGAGAAAGGACATAAGTGTAAAAGACCAGATCGTGAGACTTAGGATCAAGGAAGACAATCAGAAATCTGGCAAGGCTATCTTTGAGACTATCGTGAACCTTGCCAAAGGAAAAGGTGGTAAAATGAGAGAGAAGTCTGGGGACAAGTAAGAGAAGCAAGAGCTCAAGAAGAACAAGAAAAAGAAGATCAAAGGTGACTACTACAAATTCAGGAAACCTAGCTACATGACTAAGGATTGTTGTCTACTTAAGAAGGACGATCAAAGAAAAGCCAACCTAGTTGAAGACCCTTCCAAGATGGATCTGTCAGCAAGGGTATTCAAGGCTAACCTAGTGGACAATCCGAGAGAGTAGTTTGTGGACATAAAAGCTACCATCCATATCTGCTCAGATAAGGAAATGTTCTCGAGCTATATCCCGATCACCGGCTAAAAGGTATTTATGGAAAACTCTACAATGTCTAAGATCATCAATCTAGGTAAGGTGGTCCTGAAGCTGACCTCAGGAAAGGAGCTGACCCTCAAGGATGTGCTGCATGTCTCGAACATCCGTAAGAACTTAGTTTTTGGTTCACTATTAAGCAAAGCTGATCTTAAGTTTGTACTTGAGACTGATAAGTTTGTACTAACCAAAGCTAGTCAATTTATAGGCAAGGGTTACCTAGAAAAGGGGCTCTTTAAGATGAATGTAATAACTGTACACTGTACCTTTGAAAGTCAGAATAAAGTTAAAGCTTTTTCTTATTTGGCCGAGTGTTCTAATTTATAGCATGGTAGATTGAACACATAAATTTAAAATCGCTAAGAAAGTTAGTAAATTTGAATTTATTACCGAATCTAGAGTTTAATCATTCCAATAAATGTGAGGTATGTGTAGAGGCTAAAATGACTAAAGAACTTTTATATTCGGTGGAAAGAAGTACCATGTCTTTAGAGTTAATTCATATGGATACTTGTGACACACGTGCAAACTAAAGGTGGGAAGAAATACTTTATCATGTTTATCGATGACTGTACAAGATACTATTATGTATATCTCCTAAAAGGAAAAGACAAAGCTTTAGATGCCTTTAAGAGGTATAAGAATGAGGTTGAAAATTAACTTAGTATAAAAATCAAAATGATCTGAAGTGATCGAGGAGGAGAATTTATGGCTCCATTGGAGGAACTCTATCAAGAAAATGGCATTATTCATCAGATGACTACTCCATACTCACCTCAATCGAATGACATAGCTGAATGCAAAAATAAAACTCTTAAGGAGATGATAAATACTATGTTGATTAGCTTGCGCTTATCTTAGAACATGAAGGGGGAAGCTATGCTCTCAACTAACCACATTATAAATAAGTTGTCACATAAGAAAATGGAAAAAATCTCATATGAGCTATAGAAAGGAAGAAAACCTTCCTACAGTTACCTTAAAGTGTAGGAGTACCTAATAAAGGTTGAAGTACCTAAGCCTAAGCAAGTGAGAATAGGATCCAAGACCAATGATTCTATCTTTATCGAATATGCACAAAATAGTAGTGCTTAATGATTTCTGGTGCACAAATCTGAAAACTCTGAAATTAACATGGAAATGGTCATAGAATCAAGGAACGCAATGTTCTTTGAGATACCTTTCCTAATAAGGAAAGAACTGAACAAAGTCTAAAAAAAGGGCATATAATACTATGCAAGGGTCAAGTTAGGAAGACGATGAACTTAAACATAGTAAACATACAAAGGTAACTAAGTCCTTTTGTTTGGATTATCTAACCTATGCATTAGAAGATGAACCCTGGACAATGCCTCTTGAATGCTCCTCTCTGGAAGGAAGCTATCAATAGTGACATAGAATCTATTATACAAAATCACATGTGGGGAATCGTGGATCGTCTATCAGACTATAAACCTCTGGGGTGCAGATAGATCCTAAAAAGGAAATACAATGCTAATGGATCAATCGATAAGTACAAAGGCTCAATTGATAGCTAAGAGGTTCAAACAGATGGATGTAAAAATAGCCTTCCTAAATGGAGAACTAGAAGAGGTAATATACATGGAGCAACCTGAAGGATTTTGTGGCTCTTGGTCAAGAGCATAAAGTATGTTGGCTAGTCAAGTTACTATACAGGCTAAAACAAGCATAAAAATAGTGGAACAAGAAATTTGACAAGACAATGCTATCAAATTACTTCAAGATCAATGAGTGCGATAAATGTATTTTCATTAAAAGTATACATGAAGCTTACATAATTATATGTATCTACATGAATGACTTACTCGATAGATTTCATGGATAACCACCAGCTCTTTTCTATCTGATTCCACTATGAACTCCCTAGAATATTTGCACTGAAAAAAGGAACGACTCTCCTTTTCCCAACACACGTGATCTTAAGCTCCCAATCCAAACCCACATCTTCGACTAGCAAAAGGGTTCCTCGCAGGCTCAGGAAAGAGAACTTGCCTTGGATTCCTATCCCATTGGCAATGCAAAAAAATGAGACGGCTCTGATTGGTCGTGACATAGAACTTGCCTTGGATTCTATCCCATTAAGGCATGGTCAGGGTGTAGTACTACATTGGTGCTAGGTCTCTCGAGATATTCCACTCCAAACTATAAGTTTCTTGGTTCAACTACTTTTGCTCTCAAAAAACCCAATTTTGAGGAATGGGGTCTTGAGAGAGACAAGGTCCCATGGCAATAAATCATAATAAACCAATAAATAAAAAAAGGGAACTTTCTAACGTAGGTTTTCTTTTGTGTATTCCTAGGTGTAGTGCTTCTTCCTCTATGCTACCTATTTGTTTGGTACTAGTTTGGAATATATATGTAAAAATCCCACGTCCAATAGAATTTGAACCTATATCAAAGGTTTAGAAAATCTCTCGTATTATCATAATATATACACAAATTAATTTTAATATAAGAAGTAGGGTAGGTGGATTGGTTAAGTGCAAAAAAAAATGGGAACTCAAAATCTTTTCTGACAATATCCCTTTTTCGGAAAAAGTTGATAAGATATACAAACACAATAAGATAAAGGTATTACCCCAAACGCTAACAAGTATTTCAAAAGAATTCACAAGAGTGAAAATCCGGATCTATGTCAAATGGATTACACCGAGCTTTAAACCTTTTGCATCAAAACTCAAAAAATGATTTCATTGGTATCTATAACAATGAACAAATTCGCTGCTATTTCTAGTTTAAGCAGTAAAAAATGAAGTTGGGATTTGCAATAGTCTAAAAGTGGGTTTCAAACTTTGATAAAAGGAAAAATATATATGTTTAGAAAAATTGACTTTCAAATTAGAGTGGCTCAATTCAACTCTTGATTTTGAAATGAGTAATGGAGTATAAATATCTTATAATGTTTGGGCTTTAAGGTTAAATTGTCTGTAAAAAAATTTAACATCAATTCATAAAGAAAACCTACAAGAAAACTTCAATGGGAGATGAGATTCATAGTATCCCTTGGGCGACAAATTTCAAGTTGCCTTATTATAGTCATTAGTCAACGCCTAAGATTCCAATTGGCTTGCAAGTTGTCTTTACAAAGAACATTATGTATAGTCCAATTTCTATCACGGGTCTTTCGTATATAATTAGTTTTGCTAAGTTTGTTAGTAACTGTTATGACCCTAGGTCCGACCCTTGACCTTTGATTATTTTGTTTCGATTGATTTTAGAAACATATAAATTTTTTGTGTGAAATGTTGATTTAATTGTGGTTGAGAAGTTCTACACTTCTCCTGTTGGTTTATTGGAGTTGAGGGGGGAGTTTTAGGCCATTTGGTGACCAAAATAGAAAATTTTGGGTCTTTCTTACGAACGCCAACCTTTTGGCAGCAACCATAATTCTTACAGGGGTTTTCCTTGAGCCAACTTGGCGGACGCCAACATTCTTGGCGGTCGCCATCCAATGCCATCCCTGCATCCTTCACTTTAAAAAACCATAACTTCCTCATACTACCTCTGATTTAGGTAATTTTAATTTGAGTGGATTTGT
Organism: Hypericum perforatum; assembly: GCA_012979155.1. NCBI lineage: Eukaryota > Viridiplantae > Streptophyta > Magnoliopsida > Malpighiales > Hypericaceae > Hypericum > Hypericum perforatum. The sequence continues at coordinate 105,846 of SOPF01022873.1, forward strand.
AACATCTAAAACTATAGCTTTGTTATTTTAAGTTTTGACAATTACGGATTTATCTGGTGGGATCATGGAAGAGCTTTTAGTGCTTAGTTATAGGTACGATTTTTGTCGGGATTAGAAGAATTTACAAAATGGTGAACAATATGGTTATTATGGATTAAAGTTTGATTTATGGACTTATTAGAACTTAAGAAGGAGTTTGGAGTGACTTTAGAAATACTAAAAAAGCCAGGGATCAAAAGGAAAAAAGGATGCCACTTGTTGTAGATAAACTTTCCATTTAAAGAAAGTTTTGGGAGAAAAATATCTAAGGGAGACTTGTGAGTGCATTCATTTGTACTCATCCATTTGAAAACAGAGAGAAAGAGAGAGAGAAGAGAGGAAGAAAAATATGGAAGAAGAGGAGAAAAGAAAAAGAAAAAGATCTTTGATTTGAAGGTTAGGTAAGTGAGTTTTTGATTAAGGTTTATTGAACATAAGTATAGATCCTTTCAATACCTTGATTTAGAAGTAAGTATATATGGATTTGGTTAAGTTTTAGTATGACCTAGATAAGGAACTTGAGGTTTGTTGAGGTTATGAATGGATTATATGTGAAAGTTTGATGGTAAGCTAAGCTTTGATGATATGATTTGAGGACCTATGAGTATATTTGAAGATTTTATTGTAGGAATCCAAAATTTGGGACTTTTGTGATGTTTTTTTTTTCATTTTCCTTATGCTTGAGAGATTGTATTTGATAGAGGGTTTTTCTATTGATTAGTTGACCGAAGAATTGAATTCAAGCACCAAGGGACGTGAAGCAAAGTACGAAACTCTATTGGAGTGATTTGCGGAACTTGGGTGTAGGTGAGAGTGTTATTATGTGATTTGTTATGTTTGATATAATATGATATGTGTATAAGTTTGAATCATTGTCTATGTAACCATAAGTGATTTGGTATGTATGATATGTTGTGATGAGGGTGTACGTTGGAATCGATGTCTATATGACATTGGACGTTTTCTTGATAATTTGTCATTTGACGATTGTGTGTCCATTTGTAATGTGTGATGTAACTATATGGAGATGGATTGATGTGAGAATGTGTTTGAATCCTTGATAAGCATCTTTAGACATTTCTTTGGAATATGTATAGAATTGACAATTATGGGTTATTATGGGATGTGTGACACATGTTGGTGTCTATTCTAGAGCGTATCTGAGCTCCTCCAAATCTACGTGATTTGGCTATCCGTTATGTGATAGGCATTTGGAATATATGCAAGTTTGGTAATTTTGAGTTTGTATGTGATATGTGAGATTTTTGGTGTGTCCGTTATGAGGCTATCCGTTATGTGATATACCATATTGGCTCGTGATGTACTTATTTGGTTATGAGGCATCGGCAATACCGCATTGGCTCGTTAAATGTTTATCTATTTATGTGGTGTCGACGATACTGCATTGGCTCGTGACGTGCTTATCTATTTATGTGACGTCAGCGATACTTTTGGATCATGACGTATCTATCTGTGTGTATATGTTATATGAAGCACTCTGTCCGTACCACCAAATTTGGGTCGGAACAATTCTGAGCTCATCTAATCTATGGGTGTGTCCGTTCGTTTTTGTCTGAGTCTCTGATGCAAAATTCTGATTGATCTTACGTGTGATATGATGGCTTGTTAAATTGTCACCATTTTGTCAATGCTTGGGCATGATGTGATATGTGTGGAGGTTGTTTAAATATATGTTACTTATAATATTTTCTTACTAAGTATTTCAAAATACTTACTCCCTCCCTCCACAAGTAACAAAGATTAGGGATTAGTGACGTCTGAAGAGTCTTGTGTCTGCTGGTCTGTATAACCCATAGTCTTATTTCCGAGTTCTGTGAAGTCTCCAGATTATATATTCTCTGTCGATCTAGGTCGCATCGCTCCAGTTGTACATATTGTCGTACTTAAAGTACGATTTTAGTAATATGAATCATGTATATTTGTATGATATGTATATATGAAATACATTTCCGCTTTGTTTACGAAATACGCTTCCGCAATTTGTTGTTTGTGAATTCGTGTGAGGCTGACTGGGTCGTGACTATTCGTGATATGTGAGCGTGACATAGCGCCAGTCAACGACCCGGTTTTGGGTCGTGACAGTAACTTACTCTACGCTCTTAGCAGCATTACTAGAATATAATTGTTCATAACTTTCTAATTTTTATCATCTCATATTCGGATATCTATCAAATTAACTAGTCCAAATAGTTGGAGAAAATAAATATTTCCAAATCTTGTGTAACGTTGCCGAGGGCTTCAAACCAGAAGTAAGATGAACTAATTTTTTAAACGTTTCCCAAACAATTAGTTAACACTTTTTTAGTCATCACTTCATGTAAGCATTTACTTTATTTGATAGGTAATCAATTATATAAATTACTCAAGTGTCTTCCACGAAAGTATACCAACACTGGATAACTTTTTTTGCGTAATTACATCTACTAAGACCTGCATTCTGTCAATTCTTCTTACACCGAATGACTTGAAACACCTTATTAGTCTCCGATACAAAGAATATTGTTATTCCTTTGGTAAATCCTTGACCATTTACATTACTTCATCCGTACCATATTGTTTGTTATCGCCCAAATCTCTATAATCAATTTATACTCTCTTTTTTCATTCTTTTGAAATCTTCATCGTGATGCATTCATCAAGCATTATAGTTTTATACTCTTGCCTATATTTTTGGATTATTAGTTCTTGGATAATTCTACGAAAAATATTAGTACATCGCAATTTTCATCCTCATCCATAATAAGGGTTAAATTTTCTAAAGCCACCATTGTAAAAAAAAATTTACAAGTCTTATGACACAAGTTATTTTGTGTTGAATAGAGCACGACATATTGCAACTCTTTTTTGTCATAGTAAAACTCTTTATTGCTGTCTATCTGTGGTTTTTTCCCATAAGAATTTTTCACGTAAATCTCTTATCTTGTTCTTTCTTTAATTTATACTAACAAGTGGAATCAAAACTTGTTGGTTTCTTACGTGTTTGAGATGGCCTCTATGAAGTATGATCTTCCATTGTTAGATCAAAATACCAGATTTTCTTTGTGATAGATAAAGATGCAAGCGTTATTGGCACATAGTGACTTTTTTGATGCCTTGGATAATTTTAGAATAATTGCTCTCAGACCCCTCGTGTTTGCAAAAATTAGCGATTCAACTTCTCTATTTTTTACATCATATTTAGCCCTTCAAATTTGTGGAAAGTATCATGTAACCTCTGTCACCGAAATTGACTATTTTTTCTAACGAACTTGGACGTAAGGATACTTAATGCCTTTGTCTTTAAAAAAATTATTTAAAATCATTTTTAACATAAAAAATAGCCCTCTCCTTACTAATAGATTGCAAATATTGTTCTGAAAGGCAGTAAATGTAAAAGCTAGGCAGCAAAAACTTACACTTGCCCATTCTCCAAATGTCACTTGAGTGGGAACAGTTAGGAGACTAACTCCATGGTCAGTGCAGAGTGCCTAGACCAACTTGACATATTCAGGGTTGTCACCGCCAACACACAAAGCTGGGCAGTGTGCTTCTCAATAACCTTAACACCTTCATGAATGCCACGGATGAGTCCATCGTGAGCCAACAACTTCTTTAACACAAGTTATAGTGCTGACATCAAGTCCATGGGCTCACCCAATGGTTGTAGCGATGCTACTACCTCTACAAGAATGGCAGCTTCCTCCCTGAAAAAAAGACACATAATTAACCAATTGAAGTGGCACCACATTGAGAAACCCACAACACCAACAATCAAGAAACTCATTTTTGCTGCCTTGATTTTTGAGGAAGGAGAGGGCTGGTCCTTTTTTGCGTTAAAAAGGAGTTTAAATTATTTTTTTAAGACAAAGGTATTTTAGTAATCGCACATCCAAGTTCACCAAAGAAAACAACTAATTTTGGCAATAGGGGTTAAATGATGTTCTTTCCACAAACTTGAAGGGCTAAATATGAAGTAAAACAAATAGAGGGGCTAAAATACTAATTTATGCAAACACAAGGGGGCTGAGAGTAATTATCCAATATCTTTAATAAGAAGGCTATTACAATTTGGTCCAAGGATGAGAAGAAGAATGGTCGTAAGGCCTTATCCCAAATTCAACTATACCTACATATCAATATTCTACAAGAAGTTCTTGAGAAAAAGATAGTTGCTGCCCTCTGGTTAAAGTTGGAAGGGATCTCTATGACGAAGGATCTTACCAGTAAGATGCATCTAAAGCAGAAGTTATTCTTGCATAAGTTACAAGAGGGAGGTAACTTGTTATGATATATTTTTGATTTCAAGGAGATCATTATTGACCTAGTGTCTATGGAAGTCAAGTATGACAAAGAAGATTTGAGTCTAATCTTATTGTGTTTGCTGCTAAGTCTTATTCAAATTTAAGAGACACAATCTTGTATAATCATGATTTCCTAGTAAGAGCACTTATCATATTCGCTAACTCTAGGGACTCATTTCCCAAAGTTAGAGTTGTAACCAAATTCTCGTAGGAACCTGGTAAGGAATTTAGGAGCAACAATGTCTTGTCTTCCTCCTCGAACTTTACATCAATTTTTTCCAAGTCGCTCACAAGCTTACTGAAATCATTGATATGTTGGCTCAAATCTGAGCCCTCCTTTATCTTGATCTGTACAACCATTATTTAAGATAAAGCTTGTTTGACAAAGACATAGACATATACCTTGCCTCCAATTTCTTTCATACCTCAACTGGTGACTCCTCATCCATCACGTGATATATCATGCCATCCACCAAACATAAGTAAATTGTCGCCATCGCCTTGGCCTCCATCATCTTCCACTCTTGGTCCTCCATCTTCTTGGGCTTCTTCTCCAAAGTACAACGCCATCCCTTGTTGCACGAGGAGATCCTTGACACATCTTTGCCATAACTCAAAATTTGATGAACCATCAAACTTTATAAGAGCAAACTTTGCACCTTGATCCATCCTCTCACCAAAAGCTCTAATACCAATTGTTAGGAACATACAACACGGGGAATAAAGTTGCACAACAAACACATATACAAGATATAACATGGTTTGTCATAATGCCTACATCAACGGTGAGAAAGGAGAACTTTTATTGATGGATATGAGTCACAAAGTCATATACAATCCTAGGTAACATATTTTTATATATTAGACAATACTTGGGATTCAAAAAAATGTATCTAGGTCAAATAGAAGTCTAAAACAAGTCCAAGTTTTTTTATAAAAAAAATTGTCTCAGCACCCCTAACGGTCGCTAGGTGGCCAGCAGTAGCTGGGTCTAAAAGGCAAAAACTCTCTAGACACCCCCCCCAAGCAGTCGCTAGGGTGGCCAACAGTCACTGGCCCTTCAGATTATTTGCCACTTCTTAACATACGCATTAGGTTTTTTCAAAATGTTGTTATTGTTGATAGTTAATTATAAAATTAGTATCCAAAAAAAATTATTATGGAATTGGTGTCTACATAGGACACCATTACCAAGTTAGGGAAAAATTATCTATCAAGTCATAGAAAAAATTTTAGTGATCGAGACATGGAATAAAAACCTTTGTTTGACCAAGTCATAGACTTTTTATCATGACTTGGTCACCTTGACTTTTAAAACCAAGTCATGAAAAATTTTAGGTTCATCTTATACTCGATTTGTAATCATTTCTACTATGTACTTGTTGTGTTCAGAGGGTTTATATACTTGATTCGGATCTAAGTTATTGTATAGTCGAGGTAAGAGTTCGACTCTTTCTCTGTAAGATAAGATTTTCCAATATATTTTAGTGTGTATGGACTACGGTAATCATCCTCGAGATAAAATAACTAAGACACTTCCAAGATCATATCACTACAAGTTTCAAAGTTTTGGGCAAACCCTTAATTCTTGAAACTTTTGGAATTAGAGAGTGGGAGAGAAAGAACAACTATTGCTAATTAATGCTTATGCAATGAGTTATTGAGATGGAAAAAAATGATAAGGAAAGTCTCCTTTATATAGGTATTGAATGGACATGTTTAGCATGTCTCAAAGGACACATTTAAAAAGACACATCCTTTTATTTTTTTTTCTTCTACTTATTTATTTTAATTGTTTACCAAATTGTTTCTTTTGAATTTTAATCAAAAGACACCAACAGTAATAAGATGAGAGTTGTCGATGATTCAATAACTTTCGTAGGCGACAACATGTACTGGGCTGGATGTGTTTAACGGTCTTTAAATATCTAAATAGTACATCTTTTTCATCCATTGATACAATTATCTTTGATACATGTATCTTCCATTTGTAACCATCCTTATCTTTTTTACTAAACTTTACACAATAAAATATGGTCTTAATTCTTTGACGATGTACTCATGCTCTGCTTCCATTTCATATGCATCAATGTCCCTCACACCTTCTTTTTTAATTTTCCAAAGAGTTTGCTCCTTCCAAAAAACCCAAAGACCTGTTGATTGCTACATCACAACCTTATTCACAGGCATAAACGATCATTGCTAATTGTTCATCAGGTTCAATAACAGAGAGTTAAGCATACCATTGTTGTTCTTCTTCTTCTTCTGTCCCTTTTACTTCATCATCCTCATCGTCTATTTCATCATCCTCCTCTTCTTCTTCCTCTCCACCATCATAATAATTATTAACACCACTCAATAATTGGCTTTTTTGAATCGGCACTAAGTTATACTCATTATATGTCCTTTTCTCTCCAATCATTTCTAAAAATATGTCCCCCATATCTGGTCCACATATATTGACAATAGTCTGAACCGTGTGGACAACATCTTCATCATCTTTAATAATAATTTGGCAAAATTTTGCGCTTTCGCAAGACATCTAGATATTAGTCTATTGATTTCTTCATATTTATCAAGCATAATATTTTTAATAGCTTTTTTCTGTAGCCTATCGTATATTAACATATCTTTATGAAAATTTAACGTTGCTTCAGCTCCTCCTTGATACAAAAATTGATTTGGCTATTTTTCTTAATTAGTGCATCATAGTTCAACTTTATTCTTGTAATCCGCTGTGACATTTTGACAACTACAAAAAAAAATTGATTATTTCGAGACTAACAAATGTAAAGATTAACAAAATATTATCATTACCAATTTATGTTGTGAACATGGTTCAACCAGCATTTCCATCATGGTAGGTTAACCACCAGTTTGACCAAGGTAGTTAGACCACTAGCTCAACCAAGGTGGTTAGACCATTACTTCGATTACTGGTTTCACCAAAGTGGTTAGACCACTAGTTCAATCACCTATTAACCAATAGTTCGACCATAAAAGTCTGACCAAGATAGTTTGACCATCAATTTAACTATGACAATTCTATCGCTGATTTGATAATGATAGTTTGACTAACAGTTCAACCATGATAGTTTGACCATTGTTTCAATCATGTCTATTTTGCAAATCGGTATCTACAACATGTCAATTTTTTAAGATTTGATATAGCATCATTCCAACTTTTAATAATGACTTCATCAATTTTTCAATTTGCAAGTAAAAACATTGTGAATAATATAGCAATAGATAAATTATTCTTAATTAATTATTAGCTAACACATAAATTTAGATTATAATAATTTACCTAATTAAAATTTAATACTACTTTGACTCTATTTAAACAGCAGTCAAAATTTTTATTTAAGAAGAAAGGATATGTGCATAAACTGTTCCTCTTATTCTATATTTATAGGCAAAGATTTTGCAAAAAAAAATCCTGACTTAGTAAATAGAAAATCTTAATATCATGAACAGTTATGTAACAATTTTTTTTGGAATGCCATTTTCATAATTAACCATAAATAGTGTATATATAGATTGATTGGTTGCTTGGCTCGAAGGTCCCAGAAGAAAATATTTTAGCTAAAGAAAACTCGATTATCATGCATTTTCCTGCTTAGATATTCGAATATTCTATGGTTTAAAATTTTAACTTACAACCAAATGATATTCAATTAATGTTGTGACGTCACGTCATTAGTTGTATACGCACTTTATGCTACATGAATAACTTTGTCACCTGTCATATCACATCAAGTATGATTTAACAGTGTCTATCTCAATTTGGTCGGGGATTGAATTTGAATGCTAAAGAGTTTATTATTTTTTATTAAATTAGTGAAATGGAATATACACATATAAAATTAGAGAAATGAGTTTCACGTATATAAATTATTAATGAAACAAAATAGCTCAAATAACCAGAGTCAATATTTGTCATTTGATTAGAGAATTTAAAGCTACAAGTTAACTACATATAAAAACGTAAAACCCTACAATGAATTTTAAGCATATTTTTATTTTCCATAAGCTCGTTGGAAATTTATTTTTAAAGGTAAATTAATTTTATTGCTCCACAAAAAAACTATACATAAGAGTTTGATTGACAAGTACAATCAAGGCGAGACAGAATTAGAAAAGTACATCATCCAAAATACTCATATTATGTGGATCATAACTTATCCTTAAAAACGTTAAGTTCTAGGATAAGGTATAAGTATTGATATGAATCCATGTTTAGAGTTAGAGTCTAGGGTATGTTATTAATTCAACCCTATTCTTATAATTTTACCTTATTTAAAATTTTATTTTTGTTAGATCCTAATTAAACACTAATTAAACATTAATTATATTTTTGTTAGACTCAATATTGGACCTTCGTTAGGTTATAATTGATCATATGTAACCATCGTGATATAGTATAATCAATAACTATTAGTTGTGTAAAGGATAAAGAGAAATAAATTATATAGTGAATGATTCGAAGTCGATATTTTTAGATATTTTAATGAAGTTTTTTTTGTATTTCAAACTCGAAAAGAAAAATCTTGTACATTTTAAGTTACAAAATTTATATTTCATTTTTTATTGAATGTTGATATGTACAGTAGTAAATGTCTGGAATTTATTTAAGTCTAAATGAAAAAATTATTTAAAGTTTGAACGTTAAAGAGTAGGAGCCTACACATCTTAATAGACCTTGGGTTTTCAAGAGGGTAAGCTAAAAAGTTTGTAGGGTCAATGATAGAGTATAGGTCTTACTAAAAAAAACTAGAGTATGATTAGGATCGTCATCTCGGACTCCACTCATTATCATTCTCACGTTGTAGGAGCCTTTTTAAAAAATTAAAAAATCATAGGACTAAATTAAAAAATCTCACACAAGATCGAAAGCGTATGAAAAAAAATTTATTCTCACAAAAATAAAAAATATAAAAATACATATGATACTATTGCATGAAATAAAATATTATTATCACATAAATGAAATGTGAGCACGGTCAACTTAGATTATGTACATTATGGACTGAATATTTAATTTGTAATCAATCCAAATCCCTTAAAAATGACCCATAAACTAAATTGGCGAGTTTACTGTTGTAGATGGTTGAACTAGTCGTGAGCGACGACCAAAAAATTTACACCCTGTCACGACCCATAATTTAGAAGTAACAATTGCCGCGTGCTATCCATCACGCAAGGCCAAATATAACTTCTACTGTAAGACTAAGAAAATACTATTTCTAAAATCAAGACAATAAAATAATATAAGGAAGTCTACGTTATTACAACGCGTTATTATAACATTCGAAAGAGACAACAAAAATAACTTGAAATGTTCACAATCAATAATCCTACAATCTCAACACAGCTAGTAAAAAAATTCTGAAAAAAATGCAGCTCAATTTATTGATTCTCAAGATCTCCTCTTGAATTTTGTTTTGTCACTCCTGAAAAATCACATTGTGATTTTGGTGAGATCGCCACTCAATAAATTGACCGCACTCTCAACCCAAGACGAGGTCCAAGTAAGTTTCACAATCCTTCAAATATAATTTTAGAAACAGGTATCAACTACAACTTCACTTCATGATCAACACGATTAATGCATACAGTCAAGACTCGAAAACAGAATACAACCAACCAAATACAATAGAAAGACAGGAACTTCGGAGATCCTCCTAATGAGGTTATGTCATTGTTTCTTTCACCCCCAATGACAGGGTCCTGGTGCGTAACCCCCGCAGTTATCGGGACCATCATATCACCCCTAATGGTAGGGTCCTGGCGTATCACCCCACCGTTATGGGTCCAAACCTATTAATAACCTTACTAGAACCTACATGTTTCAATCAAGCTGAATGAACAGAACAAACAGAAATTCATGAACTGATCCACATAACAGTAGAATACTGAACCATCCAAACCAGAACCTAAAATATTAACTTATAATATTCTAAAAGCACAAAATTAATCCAACGTTTCCATATGCCATAATTTAATAAAGAAACCAACGATTCCTACTGTATCCTCAAGTCAACAATGGATTACACTCATGCAATGCCATGTTCTTTTAAATGAGTCTATAACTTGCAAAATCTCAATTCATCAAGTGTAGAATCTGTAACAGGTAATAAGATAATAACAACGGACAATCCAAATAGCCATCTAACAACAGACAATCCAAATATCCATATAACGATAGACAATGTTAATGCATTTTGGTTACTTGACCCGAGCGTAAAATCAATTTAAATCAAAAGCATTTTGAATTGGAATTACGGACAACTTACAGAAAACTTGATTTCACTTCTTAAACAGATGGATCTTTTCAGTCTCTTAAAGTTTCCTCTCCCATCCCTTCTTCTTGTTGTTCACCATCTTCTTCCGAATGATCAACATTTGCCTCTGAATGAATTATTTAGTAGAAATATGAGGGAGATGAAACTGTAAGGAGTTTTCAATTTATTATCTAAATCACTCTTCTTAATCTACTACTTCTAACTTGTGTAGCAACGTGGGAGGCTAAAAGAGGGGTTAAAATATTCAACTAACTTACCCCATGACCAAGTACGAGACATTACCAAAATAACTCTCCTATTAACGTGGGAGAATGCTGAATAAAGTAATGGAAATCTCTACTATTCAGTTTTTGATAGATTATTATTAACTCCCATTTTAATCTATGCTTCTGAAATTCATGAATTTTACATCCTCCCCACCTAAAAAGAAGTTTGGTCCCCAAACTTACCTTTGTTCTTGAACAGAAAAGGGTACTTCTGCCTCATCTCTATCTCTAGCTCCCATGTGGCTTCTCGTTCAGAATGATTACTCCATTAAACCTTAACATACTTGATAGTCCTCTTATGAAGTTCTTGTAGCTTATGGTCCATGATCCATAGCGGTACTTCCCGATATGTAACATCTGACCTCACTTCAGTAGGGATTTCTTGTACAACATTTCTCGGTCTAGTCACATATCTCTTAAGCATGGACACATGGAATACAGGATGTACTCCTACCAATTTCGGAGGTAAGGCAAGTTTATATGCCATCAGTCCCACCCGTTTAATAATATCAAAAGGTCCTATGTATTGTAGGCTTAGTTTACCCTTGATACCAAACCTTCTAATACCCTTTGTGGGGGACACTTTCAGAAAGACATGTTCCCCAACCTTAAATTCTTCCTTCCTCCTCTTGGCATCTGCGTAGCTCTTTTGCCGACTTTGAGCTGTCTGTATTCGCTCTCGTATTAACGACACCTTTTCTTTCATTTCCCTGATTAGTTCAGGACCGCAAATACTTCTCTCTCCTACATCGTCCCAATTTACAGGAGAGCGACACTTCCTCCCATATAACAATTCATAAGCAAATTCTACCATGGCCAAGTAATCCTTCAAGAGCCTCCAAAATCCAAAATACATGCTCGTAACATATCTTCTAATATTTGAATAGTCCTCTCAGATTGTCCATTTGTTTGGGGATGAAATGCAGTGCTAAACTGTAATCGAGTACCCATAGCTTCATGTAAACTCTTCCAAAATCTAGACACAAAGTAAGAATCCCTATCCGAAGTAATACTTATAGGTAGACCATGTAATCTGACTATCTCCTTCACATAGAGATTAGCCATTTGTGTCAAGGTAATCCCCACCTTATAAGCTAGGAAATGTGCTGTTTTTGTTAATCGGTCAACCACAACCCACACAGCATCATTTCCGCTTGGTGATCTCGGTAATCCCATAACAAAATCCATTGTTATATGTTCCCATTTCCACTTTGGAATTTCCAGCAGTTGGAGTTCTCCTCCTGGTCTTTGGTGTTCGGCTTTCACTAATTGGCAAACCATGCAACTTGCCACAAAATTGGTAACTTCCTGCTTCATTCCTCTCTACCAGAATGTTTGCTTCAAATCCTGGTACATTTTATTGCTTCCTGGGTGAGCTGAATATTTGGTGCTATGAGCTTCCTGGGTGAGCTGAATATTTGGTGCTATGAGCCTCTAACATAATTTCTTCCTTAATCTCAGTCTTATTAGGCACACAAATTCTGTTACGGAAGTACAAAAAGCCATCACTGTGCTTTTTAAAATCAGAAAAACCTTTTTCTCCCACCAAATCATTAACTTTCAGCAGATACGAATCTTCTGTTTGTGCCTCTCGAATGCAATTTCTCAATGTAGGTTGAACTATAAGATTGGCCAACAGTTTACTCTCCTCTTGAACAACTAAATCCATTCTTAATTTGTCAAATTCTTCTAACAAATGTTGCTGCTCCGTGCTAAATGTTGTTGGTGAAACTAAAATTTTACGACTTAAGGCATCCGCAACTATGTTTGCCTTCCCAGGGTGATAATGGATGCCGATGTCATAATCTTTTAATAATTCTAACCAACACCTCTGTCTCATATTCAATTCCTTCTGAGTGAATATGTACTTCAAACTTTTATGGTCAGTATACATTTCACATCTGATGCCATACAAGTAGTGCCTCCAAATTTTTAGTGCAAAAATCACTGCAGCCAACTCCAAATCATGAGTCGGGTAATTCTTCTCGTACAGTTTTAACTGCCTGGAGGCATAAGAGATCACCTTATCTCCTTGCATGAGTACACACCCTAATCCATGTTTAAAAGCATCACTATAAACCGTAAAATCTTTCCCTTCGTCAGGTAAGGCAAGAATTGGTGCTGAGACTAGCCTTCTTTTTAACTCCTGAAAACTGGTCTCACACACATCATTCCATATAAATTTGCTTCCCTTCTGTGTTAATTGGGTCAAGGGTACAGTTATCTTGGAAAATCCTTCAACAAATTTCCGATAATATCCTGCTAAACCCAAGAAACTTCTAATTTCTGAAACATTGGTTGGACTAGCCCAATTCACAACTGCTTCTATCTTCTGCGGATCTACGGAGACTCCCTCCTTAGATATCACATGACCCAAAAATGCCACCTTCTCTAGCAAAAATTCACATTTCTTAAACTTTGCATAATACTGTTTATTTCGTAAAGTTTGTAATATCACTCTTAGGTATTCCTTATGTTCCTCCTTTCCTTTGAAGTATACCAAAATATCATCAATGAATACTACTACAAACTTATCTAAGTATTGGTGGAATGTTCTGTTCATTGCATTCATAAACACCGATGGGGCATTAGTTAATCCAAATGGCATAACAAGAAATTTATAGTGCCCATACCTAGTTCGGAATGCCGTGATTGGTACATCTTCAGGTTTCACTTTCAATTGATGATAACCAGAACGTAAATCTATCTTGGAGAATACTTGAGCCCCTTTCAACTGATCAAATAAATCATCGATTCTAGGTAACAGATACTTGTTTCATATTGTGAGCTTGTTTAGTTCACGATAGTCTATGCACATCCTCATCATCTCATCTTTCTTTTTCACAAATAATACTGGCGCACCCCATGGTGACACACTAGGTCTAATGAATCTTTTATCCAACAACTCCTCCAATTGCTTTTTTAATTCTTTTAGTTCGACAGGGGACATACAATAAGGTGCTTTTGACACTGGTGAAGCCCCAGGTACCAAGTCTATACAAAACTCTACTTCCCGATCTGATGGCACGCCTTCTATGTCTTGGGGAAATACGTCTAAAAATTCTTGTACTATGGGAATATCTTCTACCTTACTTTCCTTACGCAAGTCCTGTACGGAGGCAATATGTCCCATAGCCCTATTCTTCACTAATTTCACTGCTTTCATTGCTGAAATAACACAGGGGGGTGCCTTTCTAACTCATTCACAAACTGAAATTCCTCTTTTCCTAGAATTTGAAACAATACACTTTCTCTCTACATTTGTTGTTGGCAAAATATCGACTTAACCAATCCATTCCTAATATCATGTCAAATTCTACCATATCCATGACCGTTAGATCAGCCGAAAGAACATGTGGGCCTATCTGTACTTCACACTCTTTGCAACACTTGTTCACCAGCATAATACTCCCAACAGGTGTACTTACTGCTAGTTCTTCTTCACTATCCTTAACTATTAGCTTACTCCTTCTAGCATATGAAGACGAAATAAAAGAATGCGAAGCACCCGAATCGAATAGTGTTCTTGCAGAGTATTTAGCCACAAGGAGTTTACCTGTAATCATATTTCTGGACTTACTGCTAATAAATAAAGATAGAATAAAAGAATGTAAATCACATAATTATTCTTACGAGATCAGCATGAACATTGTCCAACTCAACTTCATGCATATAATAAAAAAAAATAAAAAATTATCAAATCTTAAAAGTAGACAACCTACGTAAAGTTTCAAATTTTAGCATCACATCGAAGATGTAAGAAAGCATTTGTTACAGGAAAGTTCTTAAATAACCATGCCAAAATAATATATTCTATACTTATTGTCTAACCAGTTTTGTTAATTGGAAAGCAGGAGTTCCTAAGCTAAATCAACAAGAGCTAGAAAGTGGAAACTGCATGCGATGATTTTACTTTTTGGCAACATTGTAGACTCAACCAAATAAAACAGACTTTTACTTTTGAAGCCTGTCGAGAAAATACAGGTACAAGGAGTTTACCTGTAACCACATTTCTGGACTTCTCTGCTTCATCTTGAGTAAGTGCAAAAATATGACTAGGTGTTCGATTTGTAGAGTCAGATTGTGAGGTTTAGTTACTGGTGCCAGAGTACGAATAGGGGTTGCCGCAGGCACAATAGCTCGAGAGTCTAGGCAGTCACTCTTCCTGTGTCCTATCTTCCCACAACCAAAGTAGGCTCCAGTACTCCATCTGCATTCTTGATCAGTATGTAGTGCATTGCATCTCCTACACCAAGAGTTTCGAGCTAGGGTACTGTTACTTGTCGGCTCATATGGCTTCTTGGCCTGTCCGCTCCCATGTAAGTTTGAAAGTGCTTTCCTCTTTAGAGCTTCCTTTGCGATCTTGTTCCTGTTTTGATTAAGCTCTACCACAATATCTTTCTCTAAGATATCAGCATAGGTCTTCAACGTGAAGGGTACAACATGATCCCTCACCTCTTCAGCTAAGCCTTCCTCGAATTTACGTGCTCGAGTTTCTTCATCCATAGCCGTCGATGACATAAACGTAGATAGTCGAGTAAACTCTCGATCATATTGCCTAACAGACATGTTATCTTGCACTAGTTGTTCAAACTCTCTCACTTTTTCCCTTTTTAAGGAGGATGGAATATAGTGATCACAGAACTCCTTAAGGAAGGTCTTCCAGGTGTGTTTCTTCTGGGCATGGATTCTTTTCTGAGTATCTCACCATCTTTTAGTGTCACCATTCAACATATAGGAAGCGAATGGTACTTTGTCCTCCTTGTCTGTATGAGCTATTTCGAATGATTTTTCTATTTCCTTTATCTAGTCCTCAACTTCTACCGGATCTTCTAGTCCGAGAAAGGTAGGTGGCTTGGTCTTTTGAAACCCTTCATAGGCTTTCATATGTGTAGGTGCTCGTAGCTGTTGGCCCAGAATAGCAGCAATATTGGCATTAGTCTCCGCTTGCTGTTGAGCTTGTAGTTGTTGTGCGGATGCTTGTTGTTGTTGCAAATTCATCAAGTTTGAAATCAATTGCACTACTCCAGCCCCAATATCTGTCCCTAAAATCAAAGGTAAAGGTGATACTTGTAGGGGCGGGGGAAGAACATCTTGGGCTACAGGCGGTGCCTCTTGAGTCGAAGGAGTGGAAACATTCTCCTGAGTTTCGGATTCCACCACCGTTATCTCAATCGAAACCTTATCCTTATCCGTCGCCATGGCCTAAACAAGCTAACCCTAAATTAATGTTCTTTCTAATCCAAAAGAAAACATCATGTAATTCTCCTAATTAGCGGAAGGAACGAAGTCCACAATATGATTGAGTTAACCAGAATCACTTACCCAACACGTTTAAATGGTGGCTTGTCTTGAATAATCCCCGTTCTCACGTTTATGGCCTTTTCCTTTCTCGTTCTTCTTTTGTACGAAAGAAATTGGGGGTTTGTTCAGTCAAGGAATTTTTTTTTAACTCGTAACAACCCCGTGAACAACGGATTTGTTGTTGGTAATTTTCTTTTTATTTAAGCCGAAGAATTTCTTCCAGCTTTAACTCTAACACCTGCGATGGTTTCGGCCTCGATGGAACGGAAAACCTCCCATGCTTGATGAACAAGGTGGTGCAGAGATATTGGGCCGAAAATGGGCTTCCTTTTCAGCCTTCCTTGAGTAAGTATTGCATTTTAGTTTACCTCTCTTTTTATTTTATTCTAATCAAGGTGTATACGTTCTGTAGGTAGTTAAATTAAAGTACATTATGACATATTCCTTTAATTACAATAAATTTTGACGAAAACAAAATTTCTATAATTAACCATTCATGTTGATATCAACGATATCAACATTACTTAAATCCTCCTATTTTAATTACCTATGAATATAATAAGAATATGCTCTGATACCACTTAAGTTGTCACGACCCATAATTTAGAAGTAACAACTGCCGCGTGCTATCCATCACGCAAGGCCAAATATAACTTCTACTGTAAGACTAAGAAAATACTATTTCTAAAATCAAGACAATAAAATAATATAAGGAAGTCTACGTTATTACAACGCGTTATTATAACATTCGAAAGAGACAACAAAAATAACTTGAAATGTTCACAATCAATAATCCTACAATCTCAACACAGCTAGTAAAAAAATTCTGAAAAGAACGCAGCTCAATTTATTGATTCTCAAGATCTCCTCTTGAACTCTGTTTTGTCACTCCTGAAAAATCACATTGCGATTTTGGTGAGATCGCCACTCAATAAATTGACCGCACTCCCAACCCAAGACCAGGTCCAAGTAAGTTTCACAATCCTTCAAATATAATTTTAGAAACAGGTATCAACTACAACTTCACTTCATGATCAACACGATTAATGCATACAGTCAAGACTCGAAAACATAATACAAACAACCAAATACAATAGAAAGACAGGTACTCCGGAGATCCTCCTAATGAGGTTATGTCATTGTTTCTTTCACCCCCAATGACAGGGTCCTGGCGCGTAACCCCCGCCATTATCGGGACCATCATATCACCCCTAATGGTAGGGTCCTGGCGTATCACCCTGCCGTTATGGGTCCAAACCTATTAATAACCTCACTAGGACCTACATGTTTCAATCAAGCTGAATGAACAGAACAAACAGAAATTCACGAACTGATCCACATAACAGTAGAATACTGAACCATCCAAACCAAAACCTAAAATATTAACTTATAATATTCTAAAAGCACAAAAATAATCCAACGTTTCCATATGCCATAATTTAATAAAGAAACCAACGATTCCTACTGTATCCTCAAGTCAACAATGGATTACACTCATGCAATGCCATGTTCTTTTAAATGAGTCTATAACTTGCAAAATCTCAATTCATCAAGTGTAGAATCTGTAACAGGTAATAAGATAATAACAACGGACAATCCAAATAGCCATCTAACAACAAACAATCCAAATATCCATAAAACGATAGACAATGTTAATGCATTTTAGTTACTTGACCCGAGCGTTAAATCAATTTAAATCAAAAGCATTTTGAATTGGAATTACGGACAACTTACAGAAAACTTGATTTCGCTTCTTAAACAGATGGATCTTTTCAGTCTCTTAAAGTTTCCTCTCCTGTCCCTTCTTCTTGTCGTTCACCATCTTCTTCCGAATGATCAACATTTGCCTCTGAATGAATTATTTAGTAGAAATATGAGGGAGATGAAACTGTAAGGAGTTTTCAATTTATTATCTAAATCACTCTTCTTAATCCACTACTTCTAATTTGTGTAGCAACGCGGGAGGCTAAAAGAGGGGTTGAAATATTCAACTAACTTACCCCATGACCAAGTACGAGACATTACCAAAATAACCCTCCTATTAACGTGGGAGAATGCTGAATAAAGTAATGGAAATCTCTACTATTCAGTTTTTGATAGATTATTATTAACTCCCATCTTAATCTATGCTTCTGAAATTCATGGATTTTACACACCCAGCCCCATGTCCGACGAAAAAGTAAGATAAAAGTCCAAAAAAGTTAATGTTTAGAGAAGAAAAGATAATTCAAAGGAAAATTCAGACACAAATTCAAATTTAAATCTCTGCTTCTATCTTATATAACTCAAAATTTAATTTTTAAAAATTAAATATAGTAAACCTCTATGAAATAGTTCTATTTAAAATGATAATCTCTCTAAATTGATTAAAAAAAATCTCGATCTCTCGTTGGAATTAGTATAAAAATGTGATAACTTCTTTATCGCATTAACAGATACTTTGAAAATATCGGTCACAATTTTTGTATTAATTGATATTTTTAATAAATACATATGTTATACAACTTTACAAATTTGACAAATATTTTAAGATATTAATTTGTGTTAAATATGTTGTTTCAAAAATTTTATATTAACATTCATTTTTTTCATTATCTTCATAAACTTTTTATGATAATCATCTACTTATAAGAGAATACATCAAATAAATATTGCAATTCAATAATGTCACAGGCCAAAATTTATATAATATGAATATAATAAAATAATGGGATAATTCCCCTCTAGCCCCTCGGGTTTGTGGAAATTAGTGATTCAGCCCCTCTAATTTTTTTTATTATTATTTAGCCCCTCTAGTTTGTGAAAAGTGAATTATTTAACTCATGTTGCTGGAATCAGCTCTTTTCTCTCGCAAAAATGGACCTAAGATTACTAAAATACCCTTTTTTTTAAGTAAAAAAATAAATTGAAACACAATCGTAATTTGTATTGAGATAAAATTGTTCATGAAGCATTCTAAAAATATATAGGATTTATGTAAAATATTTCAAAAATTTTGGAGGCACAGAAGTATTTTGTTTATTTTCCAATGTGCCACAGTTTTGTAAAATTATATAAAATAGAAAATTTATCTAATTGGACTGAAACTTATCCCATGTGTCTTTACACATCTTTAATGAATTTAGTAATAAAAAAGTCTAGATTCTCACGAGCCAATTTTGAAAAAGTCTGGGGATACCAAAAATATAGAGTTTTAATTTATTTTTTTACTAAAGATGGAGTCTTTAGTAAAGATGCTTAAGGACATATAGAACATGTTTTAGGTCCTAAATTCACTAAATATGCTTAAGAACACATGGAACAAGTTTCATCCCAATTAAACAAATGTTCTATTTTATATGATTTTACAAAATTTTGGCACATTGGAAAATAAACAAAATACTTTTGTGCCTCCAAAATTTCTGAAATATTTTACGTAAATCATGTATATTTTTAGAATGCTTCATGAAAAATTTTAGCTCAATACAAATTATAATTGTATTTCAATTTATTTTTTTACTTTTTAAAGGAAAAGGGTATTTTAGTAATCTTAAGTCCATTTTCGCCGGAGAAAGGAGCTGATTTCGGCAACAGGGGTTAAATAATACCCTTTTCACAAACTAGAGGGGCTAAATAATAAAAAAAATTAGAGGAACTGAATTACTAATTTCTGCAAACCCGAGGGGTCTCACGGGAATTATCCCTAAAATAATTATTTATTATTTATATATTTTATTATTCAAAATTGTTTTTTTAATTTTTTGGAGAAAAAATGTAAATCTTTTTTATCTGATAAGTTCTCTGTAATAAATTTTTTTCTATTCTTACTGATATCGTTTTAGAGACGTTTTATTGTATATTTTAAATTTTTGTGATAAAATAATATGTTGATTTGAAGATTGCTTAAATTGGCAGTTTAACCATATGGTATTCATACAAATACAATTATAAATGTATTTGTCCCTCTCTCGTTCAATCATAAATGTATTTTTGTGATTGTCTGTAGAATTCGGCATGTTGAATTGGGTAGAAAGGAAAAACGCTTCCGCTTTGAGACGATGTGGATGAGACACGGAGAGCTAAAGAAACAAATTGAAGAAAGATGGAACTTGGCCGAACCAGGGGCAAGTATCTCGGAACGAATTAAAATCTGCTCGGATAGATTGGCAAGATGGGAGGGAACTACGTTCGGCAGCGTTAGAAGACGTCTCCGTGACTTGGATAGAGAGGTGGCTGAATTACAGAAATCTCCTCCAACTAATGCGACCAAAATCCGTATTAAAGTAGCCCTAGGAGAACGAGATGAATAACTATGTAGAGAAGAACTCATATGGGCTCAAAGATCGCGTGTTGATTGGCTCAAGGATGGTGACCGCAACACCAAATTCTTCCATCACAGAAATTATGATGGTGATCGCTAGGGTCAGACACTGCCACAATATGATCACAGAAATTATAGCACACAGTGGGGAGGTGATACAAGATGAGGACCGACTGATGAATGAGTTTCGTGACTTCTATATTAATCTTTTAAAAGGTGCTACGTGCACACAGGAGGAAATTATCATGGATAAGGTGGGTAGCCGAGTGACTATGGACATGAATGTGGAGTTTGATAGGCCGTATGATAAGGATGAAATAAAAAATTCTCTTGACCAAATGTTTCCAACAAAGGCCCCGGGACCCGATGGCCTTCCGCTGGTATTTTATCAAAAGCTCTGGCCCACGGTTGGTCAAGAAGTTGACCGTGTAGTACTCTCAGTGCTTAATGACGAAGAAGACCCTTCTGCACTGAATCATACCATCATAGCACTCATCCTGAAAACCAAATGTCCAAAGACATGTTCAGAGTATAGACCTATTAGCTTATGTATCATAATCATGAAAGTGATTACAAAGACAATTGCTAATAGACTAAAGCCCCACCTGAATGAGATTATCCACCCCAATCAAGGGGCGTTTATTCCAGGGCGCCTCATAACAGATGTGGCACTACTTGGCTTCGAGGCTTTTCACTACCTAAAACAGAACACATGAGGGCACAAGGGATCCTGTGCACTTAAACTAGACGTGGTAAAAGCCTATGATAAAGTGGAGTGGTCCTACTTAGAAAAGATGATGCAGGCAACGGGCTTCTCAAGCCGCATAATTGCACTTATCATGCGCTGTGTTTGGATGGTGAAATACTCGATACAGATCAATGGCAGACTCATATACTACTTCATACCGAGCCGAGGATTGCGACAAGGAGATCCGCTATCTCTGTACCTTTTTCTATTGTGCGCGGAAGGGCTTGGTGCGTTGCTCACTGATGCTGTACGGACCAAAACTATCCACGGTATAAAAATTGCACAGAGCGCGCCCACCCTCTCAGATTTATTTTTTGCGGATGACTCCTTAATCTTTGCACGAGTTACTGACACTGAATTGTGGAACCTGCTGGGCCTTCTTGACATTTATGCTGGAGCTTTGAGTCAGAATGTTAACTTACAGAAGAGTGCCATCTCATTTAGTCAGAATTTTGGAGAAAATGAGGTAAAGAGATTAAGACTATTAGTGGGAATGTAGGGCAGGAAGGAGGATGACAAGTATCTCGGTCTTCCCACTATTATAGGGCGATATAAGAAAAGGGTCTTTGCTCATCTAGAAGACCGTATCTGGGGAGAGGATTAACCAATGGCAGACCCGGTCCCTATCTCAGTCTGGTAGGGAAGTGTTGATCAAGGCAATTCTCCAATCAATACCAACATATGTGATGAGCTGCTTCTTTTTACCGACAGGCACATGTAACAGGATCGAGAAACTTCTATGTAACTTCTAATGGGGTACAACAGAAGATCACAAGAAAGTGCATTGAAGGAGCTGGGACAAGATATGTAGGCTGAAACAGGAAGGGGGATTAGGCTTTCAGAGACTGGAAAATTTTAACAAAGCAATGCTCTCGAAGCAAGAATGGCAGTTACTCACGTATCTGAACTCGTTGACGGCAAGAACCCTGAAAAGCAAATATTTCCCACGTCTAAGCCTATTGGACACTATTTTCGAGTTTGGATGTAGCTATTCCTGGCGAAGCATTTACTCCGGAATTCCACTTTTGAAGAAGGGTATTGGTTGGCGAGTGGGTATTAGCGATCAAATAGGTATATGGGAGGACAGTTGGTTACCGAATTCACAATCTGGCATTCCAAAATATATGCGGTCAGGCACAGATTGCTATCAATAGGTCTCGGAATTAATGACAGAAGATGGTACAGGTTGGAACAACCAGATTTTGGATACTGTTTTTGATGCCGAAGACAGAGATCGAGTTTGAAAAATTACTTTGAGCATAAGGAAGCTGGCAGACATGATATGATAGCGTCTATCAGTGGATGGCGAGTACACTGTGCGCAAAGGGTATCGACTTGATTTTGGGAATTGGTGGGACACGATACATGAGGCTAATGTTGCTGATTTTGACAGGGGGCTCTGAAACACTTGTTGGAATCTGATATGTTCGCCTCGAATAAAAACGACAATATGGCGTATTCTTGATAATAACTTGCCTGTGAGAAGGAACCTAACTAGATGAGGCATGGTGTCACGCCCCGAAAACTAGGCATGTCAACCATCGTAAAAAGAGATTACTCTTAATGGGTTAAATTATTTCAACATCAATATTAAATATCCAATAAGTCCGTCAAGCTTATTTCAATACTAAATAGTTTCTTAAGGTACTAAGATTATTTATAGGTAAATAAATGCATGCTTCACTCTCACTTGATTTCTTGTCCTACTCCCGTGCCCTAGTCACATCTGGTAGATCTGAAACAAATAGCGCATTTGGTGAGTTACGCAACTCAGTAAGTCGTACATATTTCCTTGTTACTCTAGCTCAAATAAACATACAACAACCACAACCAACAGCTTAATCAAATACTTAACAAATAACAGACACTCCAGAGTTCCACCTAATTCATGACGGGATTCC